>WWNC01000248.1:0-219077 GCA_011125475.1 Melanerpes aurifrons
ATACAGGGTGGTTTAACCCTGCAGTAAAATGCTTGATTTCGAGTGTGAGCGAAATTAATGAAAACATTGTTGGGGTAAAACCTAAAGGAAAGACCTAGCACCAAATTGCGTTGGCCATCTGATCTAACTTCTGGAGGCAGTCAAAATGAGTATTTGAATTCTTCCCTACCTTATTCCTCTGCTGAGATACAGGGTGCTCCAACCTGCTGTAAAATGCTTGATTCTACAGTGAGCGAAAGTAATGAAAACATTGTTGGGGTAAAACCTAAAGGGAAAGATCTAGCACCAAATTGCATTGGCCATCTGATCTAACTTCTGGAGGCAGTCAAAATGAGTATTTGAATTCTTCCTACCTTATTCCTCTATTGAGATACAGGGTGCTCTAACCCTTCAGTAAAATGCTTGATTTCGAGAGTGAGCGAAAGTAATGAAAACATTGTTGGGGTAAACCTAAAGGGAAAGACCTAGCACCAAATTGCATTGGCCATCTGATCTAACTTCTGGAGGCAGTCAAAATGATCCGTACAATTCTTCCCTATCTTATTCCTGTGCTGAGATACAGGGTGCTACAACCCTGCAGTAAAACAGCTTGATTTCGAGAGTGAGCGAAACTAATGAAAACATTGTTGGGGTAAACCTAAAGGGAAAGACCTAGCACCAAATTGCATTGTCCATCTGATCTAACTTCTGGAGGCAGTCAAAATGATCTTTAGAATTCGTCCCTACCTTATTCCTGTTCTGAGATACAGGGTGCTCCAAACCTACAGTAAAATGCTTGATTACAACAGTGAGCGAAAGTAATGAAAACATTGTTGGGGTAAAACCTAAAGGGAAAGACCTAGCACCAAATTGCATTGGCCATCTGATATAACTTCTGGAGGCAGTCAAAATGAGCCTTACAATTCTTCCCTACCTTATTCCTGTGCTGAGATACAGGGTGCTCCAACCCTTCAGTAAAATGCTTGATTTCGAGAGTGAGCGAAAGTAATGAAAACATTGTTGGGGTAAAACCTAAAGGGAAAGACCTAGCACCAAATTGCATTGGCCATCTGATCTAACTTTTGGAGGCAGTCAAAATGATCCGTACAATTCTTCCCTATCTTATTCCTGTGCTGAGATACAGGGTGCTACAACCCTGCAGTAAAATGCTTGATTTCGAGAGTGAGCGAAACTAATGAAAACATTGTTGGGGTAAAACCTAAAGGGAAAGACCTAGCACCAAATTGCATTGGCCATCTGATCTAACTTCTGGAGGCAGTCAAAATGATCCTCAGAATTCTTCCCTACCTTATACCTGTGCTGAGATACAGGGTGCTCCAAACCTACAGTAAAATGCTTGATTACAACAGTGACCGAAACTAATGAAAACATTGTTGGGGTAAAACCTAAAGGGAAAGACCTAGCACCAAATTGCATTGGCCATCTGATCTAACTTCTGGAGGCAGTCAAAATGATCTTTAGAATTCTTCCCTACCTTTTTCCTCTATTGAGATACAGGGTGCTCTAACCCTGCAGTAAAATGCTTGATTTCGAGTGTGAGCGAAACTAATGAAAACATTGTTGGGGTAAAACCTAAAGGGAAAGACCTAGCACCAAATTGCATTGGCCATCTGATCTAACTTATGGAGGCAGTCAAAATGATCCGTACAATTCTTCCCTATCTTATTCCTGTGCTGAGATACAGGGTGCTACAACCCTGCAGTAAACTGCTTGATTTCGAGAGTGAGCGAAACTAATGAAAACATTGTTGGGGTAAAACCTAAAGGGAAAGGCCTAGCACCAAATTGCATTGTCCATCTGATCTAACTTCTGGAGGCAGTCAAAATGAGTATTTGAATTCTTCCCTACCTTACTCCTGTGCTGAGATACAGGGTGCTCTAACCCTGCAGTAAAATGCTTGATTTCTACAGTGAGCGAAAGTAATGAAAACATTGTTGGGGTAAAACCTAAAGGGAAAGGCCTAGCACCAAATTCCATTAGCCATCTGATATAACTTCTGGAGGCAGTCAAAATGAGTATTTGAATTCTTCCCTACCTTATTCCTCTGCTGAGATACAGGGTGCTCCAAACTGCTGTAAAATGCTTGATTTCTACAGTGAGCGAAACTAATGAAAACATTGTTGGGGTAAAACCTAAAGGGAAAGACCTAGCACCAAATTGCATTGGCCATCTGATCTAACTTCTGGAGGCAGTGAAAATGAGTATTTGAATTCTTCCCTACCTTATTCCTGTGCTGAGATACAGGGTGCTCCAACAATGCAGTAAAATGCTTGATTTCGAGAGTGAGCGAAACTAATGAAAACATTGTTGGGGTAAAACCTAAAGGGAAAGACCTAGCACCAAATTGCATTGGCCATCTGATCTAACTTCTGGAGGCAGTCAAAATGATCCTTACAATTCTTCCCTATCTTATTCCTGTGCTGAGATACAGGGTGCTCCAACCCTACAGTAAAATGCTTGATTTCGAGAGTGAGCGAAACTAATGAAAATATTGTTGGGGTAAAACCTAAAGGAAAAGCCTAGCACCAAATTGCATTGGCCATCTGATCTAACTTCTGAGGCAGTCAAAATGATCCTTAGAATTCTTCCCTACCTTATTCCTGTGCTGAGATACAGGTGCTCCAACCCTGCAGTGAAATGCTTGATTTCTACAATGATCGAAACTAATGAAAACATTGTTGGGGTAAAACCTAAAGGGAAAGGCCTAGCACCAAATTGCATTGGCCATCTGATATAACTTCTGGAGGCAGTCAAAATGATCTTTAGAATTCTTCCCTACCTTATTCCTGTGCTGAGATATAGGGTGCTGCAACCTGGCAGTAAAATGCTTGATTTTGAGAGTGATCGAAACTAATGAAAACATTGTTGGGGTAGAACCTAAAGGGAAAGACCTAGCACCAAATTGCATTGGCCATCTGATCTAACTACTGGAGGCAGTCAAAATGAGTATTTGAATTCTTCCCTATCTTTTTCCTCTGCTGAGATACAGGGTGCTACAACCCTGCAGTAAACTGCTTGATTTCGAGAGTGAGCGAAACTAATGAAAACATTGTTGGGGTAAAACCTAAAGGGAAAGACCTAGCACCAAATTGCATTGTCCATCTGATCTAACTTCTGGAGGCAGTCAAAATGAGCCTTACAATTCTTCCCTACCTTATTCCTGTGCTGAGATACAGGGTGCTCCAACCCTACAGTAAAATGCTTGATTTTGAGAGTGATTGAAACTAATGAAAACATTGTTGGGGTAAAACCTAAAGGGAAAGACCTAGCACCAAATTGCATTGGCCATCTGATCTAACTTCTGGAGGCAGTCAAAATGATCTTTAGAATTCTTCCCTACCTTATTCCTGTGCTGAGATACAGGGTGTTCCAACCCTTCAGTAAAATGCTTGATTACAACAGTGACCGAAACTAATGAAAACATTGTTGGGGTAAAACCTAAAGGGAAAGACCTAGCACCAAATTGCATTGGCCATCTGATCTAACTTCTGGAGGCAGTCAAAATGATCTTTAGAATTCTTCCCTACCTTTTTCCTCTACTGAGATACAGGGTGCTCTAACCCTGCAGTAAAATGCTTGATTTCGAGTGTGAGCGAAAGTAATGAAAACATTGTTGGGGTAAAACCTAAAGGGAAAGACCTAGCACCAAATTGCATTGGTCATCTGATCTAACTTCTGGAGGCAGTCAAAATGAGTATTTTAATTCTTCCCTACCTTATTCCTCTGCTGAGATACAGGGTGCTCCAACCTGCTGTAAAATGCTTGATTTCTACAGTGAACGAAACTAATGAAAACATTGTTGGGGTAAAACCTAAAGGGAAAGACCTAGCACCAAATTGCATTGGCCATCTGATCTAACTTCTGAAGGCAGTCAAAATGATCTTTAGAATTCTTCCCTACCTTTTTCCTCTGCTTAGATACAGGGTGGTTTAACCCTGCAGTAAAATGCTTGATTTCGAGTGTGAGCGAAATTAATGAAAACATTGTTGGGGTAAAACCTAAAGGGAAAGACCTAGCACCAAATTGCGTTGGCCATCTGATCTAACTTCTGGAGGCAGTCAAAATGAGTATTTGAATTCTTCCCTACCTTATTCCTCTGCTGAGATACAGGGTGCTCCAACCTGCTGTAAAATGCTTGATTCTACAGTGAGCGAAAGTAATGAAAACATTGTTGGGGTAAAACCTAAAGGGAAAGATCTAGCACCAAATTGCATTGGCCATCTGATCTAACTTCTGGAGGCAGTCAAAATGAGTATTTGAATTCTTCCCTACCTTATTCCTCTATTGAGATACAGGGTGCTCTAACCCTTCAGTAAAATGCTTGATTTCGAGAGTGAGCGAAAGTAATGAAAACATTGTTGGGGTAAAACCTAAAGGGAAAGACCTAGCACCAAATTGCATTGGCCATCTGATCTAACTTCTGGAGGCAGTCAAAATGATCCGTACAATTCTTCCCTATCTTATTCCTGTGCTGAGATACAGGGTGCTACAACCCTGCAGTAAAACAGCTTGATTTCGAGAGTGAGCGAAACTAATGAAAACATTGTTGGGGTAAAACCTAAAGGGAAAGACCTAGCACCAAATTGCATTGGCCATCTGATCTAACTTCTGGAGGCAGTCAAAATGATCTTTAGAATTCGTCCCTACCTTATTCCTGTTCTGAGATACAGGGTGCTCCAAACCTACAGTAAAATGCTTGATTACAACAGTGAGCGAAAGTAATGAAAACATTGTTGGGGTAAAACCTAAAGGGAAAGACCTAGCACCAAATTGCATTGGCCATCTGATATAACTTCTGGAGGCAGTCAAAATGAGCCTTACAATTCTTCCTACCTTATTCCTGTGCTGAGATACAGGTGCTCCAACCCTTCAGTAAAATGCTTGATTTCGAGAGTGAGCGAAAGTAATGAAAACATTGTTGGGGTAAAACCTAAAGGGAAAGACCTAGCACCAAATTGCATTGGCCATCTGATCTAACTTTTGGAGGCAGTCAAAATGATCCGTACAATTCTTCCTATCTTATTCCTGTGCTGAGATACAGGGTGCTACAACCCTGCAGTAAAATGCTTGATTTCGAGAGTGAGCGAAACTAATGAAAACATTGTTGGGGTAAAACCTAAAGGGAAAGGCCTAGCACCAAATTGCATTGGCCATCTGATCTAACTTCTGGAGGCAGTCAAAATGATCTTTAGAATTCTTCCCTACCTTATTCCTGTGCTGAGATACAGGGTGCTCCAAACCTACAGTAAAATGCTTGATTACAACAGTGACCGAAACTAATGAAAACATTGTTGGGGTAAAACCTAAAGGGAAAGGCCTAGCACCAAATTGCATTGTCCATCTGATCTAACTTCTGGAGGCAGTCAGAATGAGTATTTGAATTCTTCCCTACCTTATTCCTGTGCTGAGATACAGGGTGCTCCAACCTGCTGTAAAATGCTTGATTTCTACAGTGAGCGAAAGTAATGAAAACATTGTTGGGGTAAAACCTAAAGGGAAAGACCTAGCACCAAATTGCATTGGCCATCTGATCTAACTTCTGGAGGCAGTCAAAATGAGTATTTGAATTCTTCCCTACCTTATTCCTGTGCTGAGATACAGGGTGCTCCAACAATGCAGTAAAATGCTTGATTTCGAGAGTGAGCGAAACTAATGAAAACATTGTTGGGGTAAAACCTAAAGGGAAAGACCTAGCACCAAATTGCATTGGCCATCTGATCTAACTTCTGGAGGCAGTCAAAATGATCCTCAGAATTCTTCCCTACCTTATACCTGTGCTGAGATACAGGGTGCTCCAAACCTACAGTAAAATGCTTGATTACAACAGTGACCGAAACTAATGAAAACATTGTTGGGGTAAAACCTAAAGGGAAAGACCTAGCACCAAATTGCATTGGCCATCTGATCTAACTTCTGGAGGCAGTCAAAATGATCTTTAGAATTCTTCCCTACCTTTTCCTCTATTGAGATACAGGGTGCTCTAACCCTGCAGTAAAATGCTTGATTTGAGTGTGAGCGAAACTAATGAAAACATTGTTGGGGTAAAACCTAAAGGGAAAGACCTAGCACCAAATTGCATTGGCCATCTGATCTAACTTATGGAGGCAGTCAAAATGATCCGTACAATTCTTCCCTATCTTATTCCTGTGCTGAGATACAGGGTGCTACAACCCTGCAGTAAACTGCTTGATTTCGAGAGTGAGCGAAACTAATGAAAACATTGTTGGGGTAAAACCTAAAGGGAAAGGCCTAGCACCAAATTGCATTGGCCATCTGATCTAACTTCTGGAGGCAGTCAAAATGAGTATTTGAATTCTTCCCTACCTTACTCCTGTGCTGAGATACAGGGTGCTCTAACCCTGCAGTAAAATGCTTGATTTCTACAGTGAGCGAAAGTAATGAAAACATTGTTGGGGTAAAACCTAAAGGAAAGGCCTAGCACCAAATTCCATTAGCCATCTGATATAACTTCTGGAGGCAGTCAAAATGAGTATTTGAATTCTTCCCTACCTTACTCCTGTGCTGAGATACAGGGTGCTCTAAGCCTGCAGTAAAATGCTTGATTTCGAGAGTGATCGAAACTAATGAAAACATTGTTGGGGTAAAACCTAAAGGGAAAGACCTAGCACGAAATTGCATTGTCCATCTGATCTAACTCTGGAGGCAGTCAAAATGAGCCTTACAATTCTTCCCTACCTTATTCCTGTGCTGAGATACAGGGTGCTCCAACCCTACAGTAAAATGCTTGATTTTGAGAGTGATTGAAACTAATTAAAACATTGTTGGGGTAAAACCTAAAGGGAAAGACCTAGCACCAAATTGCATTGGCCATCTGACCTAACTTCTGGAGGCAGTCAAAATGAGTATTTGAATTCTTCCCTACCTTTTTCCTCTGCTGAGATACAGGGTGTTGCAACCCTACCGTAAAATGCCTGATTTTGAGAGTGATTGAAACTAATGAAAACATTGTTGGGGTAAAACCTAAAGGGAAAGACCTAGCACCAAATTGCATTGGCCATCTGATCTAACTTCTGGAGGCAGTCAAAATGAGTTTTTGAATTCTTCCCTGCCTTGTTCCTGTGCTGAGATACAGGGTGCGCCAACCCTACAGTAAGATGCTTGATTTCTACAGTGATCGAAACTAATGAAAACATTGTTGGGGTAAAACCTAAAAGGAAAGACCTAGCACCAAATTGCATTGGCCATCTGATCTAACTTCTGGAGGCAGTCAAAATGAGTATTTGAATTCTTCCCTACTTTATTCCTCTGCTGAGATACAGGGTGCTCCAACCTCCTGTAAAATGCTTGATTTTGAGAGTGATCGAAACTAATGAAAACGTTGTTGGGGTAAAACCTAAAGGGAAAAGCCTAGTACCGAATTGCATTGGCCATCTGATCTAACTTCTGGAGGCAGTCAAAATGAGTATTTGAATTCTTCCTACCTTATTCCTGTGCTGCGATACAGGGTGCTCCAACCCTTCAGTAAAATGCTTGATTTCTTCAGTGATCGAAACTAATGAAAACATTGTAGGGGTAAAACCTAAAGGGAAAGGTCTAGCACCAAATTGCATTGTCCATCTGATCTAACTTCTGGAGGCAGTCAAAATGATCTTTAGAATTCTTCCCTACCTTATTCCTGTGCTGAGATACAGGGTGCTCCAAACCTACAGTAAAATGCTTGATTACAACAGTGACAGAAACTAATGAAAACATTGTTGGGGTAAAACCTAAAGGGAAAGGCCTAGCACCAAATTGCATTGTCCATCTGATCTAACTTCTGGAGGCAGTCAGAATGAGTATTTGAATTCTTCCCTACCTTATTCCTGTGCTGAGATACAGGGTGCTCCAACCTGCTGTAAAATGCTTGATTTCGAGAGTGAGCGAAACTAATGAAAACATTGTTGGGGTAAAACCTAAAGGGAAAGACCTAGCACCAAATTGCATTGGCCATCTGATCTAACTTCTGGAGGCAGTCAAAATGAGTATTTGAATTCTTCCTACCTTATTCCTGTGCTGAGATACAGGGTGCTCCAACAATGCAGTAAAATGCTTGATTTCGAGAGTGATGAAACTAATGAAAACATTGTTGGGGTAAAACCTAAAGGGAAAGACCTAGCACCAAATTGCATTGGCCATCTGATCTAACTTCTGAGGCAGTCAAAATGATCCTCAGAATTCTTCCCTACATTATACCTGTGCTGAGATACAGGGTGCTCCAAACCTACAGTAAAATGCTTGATTACAACAGTGACCGAAACTAATGAAAACATTGTTGGGGTAAAACCTAAAGGGAAAGACCTAGCACCAAATTGCATTGGCCATCTGATCTAACTTCTGGAGGCAGTCAAAATGATCTTTAGAATTCTTCCCTACCTTTTTCCTCTATTGAGATACAGGGTGCTCTAACCCAGCAGTAAAATGCTTGATTTCGAGTGTGAGCGAAACTAATGAAAACATTGTTGGGGTAAAACCTAAAGGGAAAGACCTAGCACCAAATTGCATTGGCCATCTGATCTAACTTCTGGAGGCAGTCAAAATGATCCGTACAATTCTTCCCTATCCTATTCCTGTGCTGAGATACAGGGTGCTACAACCCTGCAGTAAACTGCTTGATTTCGAGAGTGAGCGAAACTAATGAAAACATTGTTGGGGTAAAACCTAAAGGGAAAGGCCTAGCACCAAATTGCATTGGCCATCTGATCTAACTTCTGGAGGCAGTCAAAATGAGTATTTGAATTCTTCCCTACCTTACTCCTGTGCTGAGATACAGGGTGCTCTAACCCTGCAGTAAAATGCTTGATTTCTACAGTGAGCGAAAGTAATGAAAACATTGTTGGGGTAAAACCTAAAGGGAAAGGCCTAGCACCAAATTCCATTAGCCATCTGATATAACTTCTGGAGGCAGTCAAAATGAGTATTTGAATTCTTCCCTACCTTACTCCTGTGCTGAGATACAGGGTGCTCTAAGCCTGCAGTAAAATGCTTGATTTCGAGAGTGATCGAAACTAATGAAAACATTGTTGGGGTAAAACCTAAAGGGAAAGACCTAGCACGAAATTGCATTGTCCATCTGATCTAACTTCTGGAGGCAGTCAAAATGAGCCTTACAATTCTTCCCTACCTTATTCCTGTGCTGAGATACAGGGTGCTCCAACCCTACAGTAAAATGCTTGATTTTGAGAGTGATTGAAACTAATTAAAACATTGTTGGGGTAAAACCTAAAGGGAAAGACCTAGCACCAAATTGCATTGGCCATCTGACCTAACTTCTGGAGGCAGTCAAAATGAGTATTTGAATTCTTCCCTACCTTTTTCCTCTGCTGAGATACAGGGTGTTGCAACCCTACCGTAAAATGCCTGATTTTGAGAGTGATTGAAACTAATGAAAACATTGTTGGGGTAAAACCTAAAGGAAAGACCTAGCACCAAATTGCATTGGCCATCTGATCTAACTTCTGGAGGCAGTCAAAATGAGTTTTGAATTCTTCCCTGCCTTGTTCCTGTGCTGAGATACAGGGTGCGCCAACCCTACAGTAAGATGCTTGATTTCTACAGTGATCGAAACTAATGAAAACATTGTTGGGGTAAAACCTAAAAGGAAAGACCTAGCACCAAATTGCATTGGCCATCTGATCTAACTTCTGGAGGCAGTCAAAATGAGTATTTGAATTCTTCCCTACTTTATTCCTCTGCTGAGATACAGGGTGCTCCAACCTCCTGTAAAATGCTTGATTTTGAGAGTGATCGAAACTAATGAAAACGTTGTTGGGGTAAAACCTAAAGGGAAAAGCCTAGTACCGAATTGCATTGGCCATCTGATCTAACTTCTGGAGGCAGTCAAAATGAGTATTTGAATTCTTCCCTACCTTATTCCTGTGCTGCGATACAGGGTGCTCCAACCCTTCAGTAAAATGCTTGATTTCTTCAGTGATCGAAACTAATGAAAACATTGTAGGGGTAAAAACCTAAAGGGAAAGGTCTAGCACCAAATTGCATTGTCCATCTGATCTAACTTCTGGAGGCAGTCAAAATGATCTTTAGAATTCTTCCCTACCTTATTCCTGTGCTGAGATACAGGGTGCTCCAAACCTACAGTAAAATGCTTGATTACAACAGTGACAGAAACTAATGAAAACATTGTTGGGGTAAAACCTAAAGGGAAAGGCCTAGCACCAAATTGCATTGTCCATCTGATCTAACTTCTGGAGGCAGTCAGAATGAGTATTTGAATTCTTCCCTACCTTATTCCTGTGCTGAGATACAGGGTGCTCCAACCTGCTGTAAAATGCTTGATTTCGAGAGTGAGCGAAACTAATGAAAACATTGTTGGGGTAAAACCTAAAGGGAAAGACCTAGCACCAAATTGCATTGGCCATCTGATCTAACTTCTGGAGGCAGTCAAAATGAGTATTTGAATTCTTCCCTACCTTATTCCTGTGCTGAGATACAGGGTGCTCCAACAATGCAGTAAAATGCTTGATTTCGAGAGTGAGCGAAACTAATGAAAACATTGTTGGGGTAAAACCTAAAGGGAAAGACCTAGCACCAAATTGCATTGGCCATCTGATCTAACTTCTGGAGGCAGTCCAAATGATCCTCAGAATTCTTCCCTACATTATACCTGTGCTGAGATACAGGGTGCTCCAAACCTACAGTAAAATGCTTGATTACAACAGTGACCGAAACTAATGAAAACATTGTTGGGGTAAAACCTAAAGGGAAAGACCTAGCACCAAATTGCATTGGCCATCTGATCTAACTTCTGGAGGCAGTCAAAATGATCTTTAGAATTCTTCCCTACCTTTTTCCTCTATTGAGATACAGGGTGCTCTAACCCAGCAGTAAAATGCTTGATTTCGAGTGTGAGCGAAACTAATGAAAACATTGTTGGGGTAAAACCTAAAGGGAAAGACCTAGCACCAAATTGCATTGGCCATCTGATCTAACTTCTGGAGGCAGTCAAAATGATCCGTACAATTCTTCCCTATCCTATTCCTGTGCTGAGATACAGGGTGCTACAACCCTGCAGTAAACTGCTTGATTTCGAGAGTGAGCGAAACTAATGAAAACATTGTTGGGGTAAAACCTAAAGGGAAAGGCCTAGCACCAAATTGCATTGGCCATCTGATCTAACTTCTGGAGGCAGTCAAAATGAGTATTTGAATTCTTCCCTACCTTACTCCTGTGCTGAGATACAGGGTGCTCTAACCCTGCAGTAAAATGCTTGATTTCTACAGTGAGCGAAAGTAATGAAAACATTGTTGGGGTAAAACCTAAAGGGAAAGGCCTAGCACCAAATTCCATTAGCCATCTGATATAACTTCTGGAGGCAGTCAAAATGAGTATTTGAATTCTTCCTACCTTACTCCTGTGCTGAGATACAGGGTGCTCTAAGCCTGCAGTAAAATGCTTGATTTCGAGAGTGATCGAAACTAATGAAAACATTGTTGGGGTAAAACCTAAAGGGAAAGACCTAGCACGAAATTGCATTGTCCATCTGATCTAACTTCTGGAGGCAGTCAAAATGAGCCTTACAATTCTTCCCTACCTTATTCCTGTGCTGAGATACAGGGTGCTCCAACCCTACAGTAAAATGCTTGATTTTGAGAGTGATTGAAACTAATTAAAACATTGTTGGGGTAAAACCTAAAGGGAAAGACCTAGCACCAAATTGCATTGGCCATCTGACCTAACTTCTGGAGGCAGTCAAAATGAGTATTTGAATTCTTCCCTACCTTTTTCCTCTGCTGAGATACAGGGTGTTGCAACCCTACCGTAAAATGCCTGATTTTGAGAGTGATTGAAACTAATGAAAACATTGTTGGGGTAAAACCTAAAGGGAAAGACCTAGCACCAAATTGCATTGGCCATCTGATCTAACTTCTGGAGGCAGTCAAAATGAGTTTTTGAATTCTTCCCTACCTTATTCCTCTGCTGAGATACAGGGTGCTCCAAACTGCTGTAAAATGCTTGATTTCTACAGTGAGCGAAACTAATGAAAACATTGTTGGGGTAAAACCTAAAGGGAAAGACCTAGCACCAAATTGCATTGGCCATCTGATCTAACTTCTGGAGGCAGTCAAAATGAGTATTTGAATTCTTCCCTACCTTATTCCTGTGCTGAGATACAGGGTGCTCCAACAATGCAGTAAAATGCTTGATTTCGAGAGTGAGCGAAACTAATGAAAACATTGTTGGGGTAAAACCTAAAGGGAAAGACCTAGCACCAAATTGCATTGGCCATCTGATCTAACTTCTGGAGGCAGTCAAAATGATCCTTACAATTCTTCCCTATCTTATTCCTGTGCTGAGATACAGGGTGCTACAACCCTGCAGTAAACTGCTTTATTTTCGAGAGTGAGCGAAACTAATGAAAATATTGTTGGGGTAAAACCTAAAGGGAAAAGCCTAGCACCAAATTGCATTGGCCATCTGATATAACTTCTGGAGGCAGTGAAAATGATCCTTAGAATTCTTCCCTACCTTATTCCTGTGCTGAGATACACGGTGCGCCAACCCCACAGTAAAATGCTTGATTTCTACAATGATCGAAACTAATGAAAACATTGTTGGGGTAAAACCTAAAGGGAAAGACCTAGCACCAAATTGCATTGGCCATCTGATCTAACTTCTGGAGGCAGTCAAAATGAGTATTTGAATTCTTCCCTACCTTACTCCTGTGCTGAGATACAGGGTGCTCTAACCCTGCAGTAAAATGCTTGATTTCTACAGTGAGCGAAAGTAATGAAAACATTGTTGGGGTAAAACCTAAAGGGAAAGGCCTAGCACCAAATTCCATTAGCCATCTGATATAACTTCTGGAGGCAGTCAAAATGAGTATTTGAATTCTTCCCTACCTTACTCCTGTGCTGAGATACAGGGTGCTCTAAGCCTGCAGTAAAATGCTTGATTTGAGAGTGATGAAACTAATGAAAACATTGTTGGGGTAAAACCTAAAGGGAAAGACCTAGCACGAAATTTCATTGTCCATCTGATCTAACTTCTGGAGGCAGTCAAAATGAGCCTTACAATTCTTCCCTACCTTATTCCTGTGCTGAGATACAGGGTGCTCCAACCCTACAGTAAAATGCTTGATTTTGAGAGTGATTGAAACTAATGAAAACATTGTTGGGGTAAAACCTAAAGGGAAAGACCTAGCACCAAATTGCATTGGCCATCTGATCTAACTTCTGGAGGCAGTCAAAATGAGTTTTTGAATTCTTCCTGCCTTGTTCCTGTGCTGAGATACAGGTGCGCCAACCCTACAGTAAGATGCTTGATTTCTACAGTGATCGAAACTAATGAAAACATTGTTGGGGTAAAACCTAAAAGGAAAGACCTAGCACCAAATTGCATTGGCCATCTGATCTAACTTCTGGAGGCAGTCAAAATGAGTATTTGAATTCTTCCCTACTTTATTCCTGTGCTGAGATACAGGGTGCTCCAACCTCCTGTAAAATGCTTGATTTTGAGAGTGATCGAAACTAATGAAAACATTGTTGGGGTAAAACCTAAAAGGAAAGACCTAGCACCAAATTGCATTGGCCATCTGATCTAACTTCTGGAGGCAGTCAAAATGAGTATTTGAATTCTTCCCTACCTTATTCCTGTGCTGCGATACAGGGTGCTCCAACCCTTCAGTAAAATGCTTGATTTCTTCAGTGATCGAAACTAATGAAAACATTGTAGGGGTAAAAACCTAAAGGGAAAGGTCTAGCACCAAATTGCATTGTCCATCTGATCTAACTTCTGGAGGCAGTCAAAATGATCTTTAGAATTCTTCCCTACCTTATTCCTGTGCTGAGATACAGGGTGCTCCAAACCTACAGTAAAATGCTTGATTACAACAGTGACAGAAACTAATGAAAACATTGTTGGGGTAAAACCTAAAGGGAAAGACCTAGCACCAAATTGCATTGTCCATCTGATCTAACTTCTGGAGGCAGTCAAAATGATCCGTACAATTCTTCCCTATCTTATTCCTGTGCTGAGATACAGGGTGCTCCAACCCTGCAGTAAACTGCTTGATTTCGAGAGTGAGCGAAACTAATGAAAACATTGTTGGGGTAAAACCTAAAGGGAAAGACCTAGCACCAAATTGCATTGGCCATCTGATATAACTTCTGGAGGCAGTCAAAATGATCTTTAGAATTCTTCCCTACCTTTTTCCTCTATTGAGATACAGGGTGCTTTAACCCTGCAGTAAAATGCTTGATTTCGAGTGTGAGCGAAAGTAATGAAAACATTGTTGGGGTAAAACCTAAAGGGAAAGGCCTAGCACCAAATTGCGTTGGCCATCTGATCTAACTTCTGGAGGCAGTCAAAATGAGTATTTGAATTCTTCCCTACCTTATTCCTCTGCTGAGATACAGGGTGCTCCAACCCTTCAGTAAAATGCTTGATTTCGAGAGTGAGCGAAACTAATGAAAACATTGTTGGGGTAAAACCTAAAGGGAAAGACCTAGCACCAAATTGCATTGGCCATCTGATCTAACTTCTGGAGGCAGTCAAAATGATCTTTAGAATTCTTCCCTACCTTTTTCCTCTGCTGAGATACAGGGTGCTCTAACCCTGCAGTAAAATGCTTGATTTCGAGTGTGAGCGAAAGTAATGAAAACATTGTTGGGGTAAAACCTAAAGGGAAAGGCCTAGCACCAAATTGCGTTGGCCATCTGATCTAACTTCTGGAGGCAGTCAAAATGAGTATTTGAATTCTTCCCTACCTTATTCCTCTGCTGAGATACAGGGTGCTCCAAACTGCTGTAAAATGCTTGATTTCTACAGTGAGCGAAACTAATGAAAACATTGTTGGGGTAAAACCTAAAGGGAAAGACCTAGCACCAAATTGCATTGGCCATCTGATCTAACTTCTGGAGGCAGTGAAAATGAGTATTTGAATTCTTCCCTACCTTATTCCTGTGCTGAGATACAGGGTGCTCCAACAATGCAGTAAAATGCTTGATTTCGAGAGTGAGCGAAACTAATGAAAACATTGTTGGGGTAAAACCTAAAGGGAAAGACCTAGCACCAAATTGCATTGGCCATCTGATCTAACTTCTGGAGGCAGTCAAAATGATCCTTACAATTCTTCCCTATCTTATTCCTGTGCTGAGATACAGGGTGCTCCAACCCTACAGTAAAATGCTTGATTTCGAGAGTGAGCGAAACTAATGAAAATATTGTTGGGGTAAAACCTAAAGGAAAAGCCTAGCACCAAATTGCATTGGCCATCTGATCTAACTTCTGGAGGCAGTCAAAATGATCCTTAGAATTCTTCCCTACCTTATTCCTGTGCTGAGATACAGGGTGCTCCAACCCTGCAGTGAAATGCTTGATTTCTACAATGATCGAAACTAATGAAAACATTGTTGGGGTAAAACCTAAAGGGAAAGACCTAGCACCAAATTGCATTGGCCATCTGATCTAACTTCTGGAGGCAGTGAAAATGAGTATTTGAATTCTTCCCTACCTTATTCCTGTGCTGAGATACAGGGTGCTCCAACAATGCAGTAAAATGCTTGATTTCGAGAGTGAGCGAAACTAATGAAAACATTGTTGGGGTAAAACCTAAAGGGAAAGACCTAGCACCAAATTGCATTGGCCATCTGATCTAACTTCTGGAGGCAGTCAAAATGATCCTTACAATTCTTCCTATCTTATTCCTGTGCTGAGATACAGGGTGCTCCAACCCTACAGTAAAATGCTTGATTTCGAGAGTGAGCGAAACTAATGAAAATATTGTTGGGGTAAAACCTAAAGGGAAAAGCCTAGCACCAAATTGCATTGGCCATCTGATCTAACTTCTGGAGGCAGTCAAAATGATCCTTAGAATTCTTCCCTACCTTATTCCTGTGCTGAGATACAGGGTGCTCCAACCCTGCAGTGAAATGCTTGATTTCTACAATGATGAAACTAATGAAAACATTGTTGGGGTAAAACCTAAAGGGAAAGGCCTAGCACCAAATTCCATTGGCCATCTGATATAACTTCTGGAGGCAGTCAAAATGATCTTTAGAATTCTTCCCTACCTTATTCCTGTGCTGAGATACAGGGTGCTGCAACCTGGCAGTAAAATGCTTGATTTTGAGAGTGATCGAAACTAATGAAAACATTGTTGGGGTAGAACCTAAAGGGAAAGACCTAGCACCAAATTGCATTGGCCATCTGATGTAACTTCTGGAGGCAGTCCAAATGATCTTTAGAATTCTTCCCTACCTTATTCCTGTGCTGAGATACAGGGTGCTCCAACCTGCTGTAAAATGCTTGATTTCTACAGTGAGCGAAACTAATGAAAACATTGTTGGGGTAAAACCTAAAGAGAAAGACCTAGCACCAAATTGCATTGGCCATCTGATCTAACTTCTGGAGGCAGTCAAAATGAGTATTTGAATTCTTCCCTATCTTTTTCCTCTGCTGAGATACAGGGTGCTCCAACCTGCTGTAAAATGCTTGATTTCTACAGTGAGCGAAACTAATGAAAACATTGTTGGGGTAAAACCTAAAGGGAAAGACCTAGCACCAAATTGCATTGGCCATCTGATGTAACTTCTGGAGGCAGTCAAAATGATCTTTAGAATTCTTCCCTACCTTTTTCCTCTACTGAGATACAGGGTGCTCTAACCCTGCAGTAAAATGCTTGATTTCGAGTGTGAGCGAAAGTAATGAAAACATTGTTGGGGTAAAACCTAAAGGGAAAGACCTAGCACCAAATTGCATTGGTCATCTGATCTAACTTCTGGAGGCAGTCAAAATGAGTATTTGAATTCTTCCCTACCTTATTCCTCTGCTGAGATACAGGGTGCTCCAACCTGCTGTAAAATGCTTGATTTCTACAGTGAACGAAACTAATGAAAACATTGTTGGGGTAAAACCTAAAGGGAAAGACCTAGCACCAAATTGCATTGGCCATCTGATATAACTTCTGAAGGCAGTCAAAATGATCTTTAGAATTCTTCCCTACCTTTTTCCTCTGCTTAGATACAGGGTGCTCTAACCCTGCAGTAAAATGCTTGATTTCGAGTGTGAGCGAAATTAATGAAAACATTGTTGGGGTAAAACCTAAAGGGAAAGACCTAGCACCAAATTGCGTTGGCCATCTGATCTAACTTCTGGAGGCAGTCAAAATGAGTATTTGAATTCTTCCCTACCTTATTCCTCTGCTGAGATACAGGGTGCTCCAACCTGCTGTAAAATGCTTGATTCTACAGTGAGCGAAAGTAATGAAAACATTGTTGGGGTAAAACCTAAAGGGAAAGATCTAGCACCAAATTGCATTGGCCATCTGATCTAACTTCTGGAGGCAGTCAAAATGAGTATTTGAATTCTTCCCTACCTTATTCCTGTGCTGAGATACAGGGTGCTCCAACCCTGCAGTAAAATGCTTGATTTCGAGAGTGAGCGAAACTAATGAAAACATTGTTGGGGTAAAACCTAAAGGGAAAGACCTAGCACCAAATTGCATTGGCCATCTGATCTAACTTCTGGAGGCAGTCAAATGATCCGTACAATTCTTCCCTATCTTATTCCTGTGCTGAGATACAGGGTGCTACAACCCTGCAGTAAAACAGCTTGATTTCGAGAGTGAGCGAAACTAATGAAAACATTGTTGGGGTAAAACCTAAAGGGAAAGACCTAGCACCAAATTGCATTGTCCATCTGATCTAACTTCTGGAGGCAGTCAAAATGATCTTTAGAATTCGTCCCTACCTTATTCCTGTTCTGAGATACAGGGTGCTCCAAACCTACAGTAAAATGCTTGATTAGAACAGTGAGCGAAAGTAATGAAAACATTGTTGGGGTAAAACCTAAAGGGAAAGACCTAGCACCAAATTGCATTGGCCATCTGATATAACTTCTGGAGGCAGTCAAAATGAGTATTTGAATTCTTCCCTACCTTATTCCTGTGCTGAGATACAGGGTGCTCCAACCCTTCAGTAAAATGCTTGATTTCGAGAGTGAGCGAAAGTAATGAAAACATTGTTGGGGTAAAACCTAAAGGGAAAGACCTAGCACCAAATTGCATTGGCCATCTGATCTAACTTTTGGAGGCAGTCAAAATGATCCGTACAATTCTTCCCTATCTTATTCCTGTGCTGAGATACAGGGTGCTACAACCCTGCAGTAAACTGCTTGATTTCGAGAGTGAGCGAAACTAATGAAAACATTGTTGGGGTAAAACCTAAAGGGAAAGGCCTAGCACCAAATTGCATTGGCCATCTGATCTAACTTCTGGAGGCAGTCAAAATGATCTTTAGAATTCTTCCCTACCTTATTCCTGTGCTGAGATACAGGGTGCTGCAACCTGGCAGTAAAATGCTTGATTTTGAGAGTGATCGAAACTAATGAAAACATTGTTGGGGTAGAACCTAAAGGGAAAGACCTAGCACCAAATTGCATTGCCCATCTGATCTAACTACTGGAGGCAGTCAAAATGATCTTTAGAATTCTTCCCTACCTTATTCCTGTGCTGAGATACAGGGTGCTCCAACCTGCTGTAAAATGCTTGATTTCGAGAGTGAGCGAAACTAATGAAAACATTGTTGGGGTAAAACCTAAAGGGAAAGACCTAGCACCAAATTGCATTGGCCATCTGATCTAACTTCTGGAGGCAGTCAAAATGAGTATTTGAATTCTTCCCTATCTTTTTCCTCTGCTGAGATACAGGGTGCTCCAACCCTGCAGTAAACTGCTTGATTTCGAGAGTGAGCGAAAGTAATGAAAACATTGTTGGGGTAAAACCTAAAGGGAAAGACCTAGCACCAAATTGCATTGTCCATCTGATCTAACTTCTGGAGGCAGTCAAAATGAGCCTTACAATTCTTCCCTACCTTATTCCTGTGCTGAGATACAGGGTGCTCCAACCCTACAGTAAAATGCTTGATTTTGAGAGTGATTGAAACTAATGAAAACATTGTTGGGGTAAAACCTAAAGGGAAAGACCTAGCACCAAATTGCATTGGCCATCTGATCTAACTTCTGGAGGCAGTCAAAATGATCTTTAGAATTCTTCCCTACCTTATTCCTGTGCTGAGATACAGGGTGTTCCAAACCTACAGTAAAATGCTTGATTACAACAGTGACCGAAACTAATGAAAACATTGTTGGGGTAAAACCTAAAGGGAAAGACCTAGCACCAAATTGCATTGGCCATCTGATCTAACTTTTGGAGGCAGTCAAAACGATCCGTACAATTCTTCCCTATCTTATTCCTGTGCTGAGATACAGGGTGCTACAACCCTGCAGTAAACTGCTTGATTTCGAGAGTGAGCGAAACTAATGAAAACATTGTTGGGGTAAAACCTAAAGGGAAAGGCCTAGCACCAAATTGCATTGTCCATCTGATCTAACTTCTGGAGGCAGTCAAAATGATCTTTAGAATTCTTCCCTACCTTATTCCTGTGCTGAGATACAGGGTGCTGCAACCTGGCAGTAAAATGCTTGATTTTGAGAGTGATCGAAACTAATGAAAACATTGTTGGGGTAGAACCTAAAGGGAAAGACCTAGCACCAAATTGCATTGGCCATCTGATCTAACTACTGGAGGCAGTCAAAATGATCTTTAGAATTCTTCCCTACCTTATTCCTGTGCTGAGATACAGGGTGCTCCAACCCTACAGTAAAATGCTTGATTTCGAGAGTGAGCGAAACTAATGAAAACATTGTTGGGGTAAAACCTAAAGGGAAAGACCTAGCACCAAATTGCATTGGCCATCTGATCTAACTTTTGGAGGCAGTCAAAATGATCCGTACAATTCTTCCCTATCTTATTCCTGTGCTGAGATACAGGGTGCTACAACCCTGCAGTAAACTGCTTGATTTCGAGAGTGAGCGAAACTAATGAAAACATTGTTGGGGTAAAACCTAAAGGGAAAGGCCTAGCACCAAATTGCATTGGCCATCTGATCTAACTTCTGGAGGCAGTCAAAATGATCTTTAGAATTCTTCCTACCTTATTCCTGTGCTGAGATACAGGGTGCTGCAACCTGGCAGTAAAATGCTTGATTTTGAGAGTGATCGAAACTAATGAAAACATTGTTGGGGTAGAACCTAAAGGGAAAGACCTAGCACCAAATTGCATTGGCCATCTGATCTAACTACTGGAGGCAGTCAAAATGATCTTTAGAATTCTTCCCTACCTTATTCCTGTGCTGAGATACAGGGTGCTCCAACCTGCTGTAAAATGCTTGATTTCTACAGTGAGCGAAACTAATGAAAACATTGTTGGGGTAAAACCTAAAGGGAAAGACCTAGCACCAAATTGCATTGGCCATCTGATCTAACTTCTGGAGGCAGTCAAAATGAGTATTTGAATTCTTCCTATCTTTTTCCTCTGCTGAGATACAGGGTGCTCCAACCCTGCAGTAAACTGCTTGATTTCGAGAGTGAGCGAAAGTAATGAAAACATTGTTGGGGTAAAACCTAAAGGAAAGACCTAGCACCAAATTGCATTGTCCATCTGATCTAACTTCTGGAGGCAGTCAAAATGAGCCTTACAATTCTTCCCTACCTTATTCCTGTGCTGAGATACAGGGTGCTCCAACCCTACAGTAAAATGCTTGATTTTGAGAGTGATTGAAACTAATGAAAACATTGTTGGGGTAAAACCTAAAGGGAAAGACCTAGCACCAAATTGCATTGGCCATCTGATCTAACTTCTGGAGGCAGTCAAAATGATCTTTAGAATTCTTCCCTACCTTATTCCTGTGCTGAGATACAGGGTGTTCCAAACCTACAGTAAAATGCTTGATTACAACAGTGACCGAAACTAATGAAAACATTGTTGGGGTAAAACCTAAAGGGAAAGACCTAGCACCAAATTGCATTGGCCATCTGATGTAACTTCTGGAGGCAGTCAAAATGATCTTTAGAATTCTTCCCTACCTTTTTCCTCTACTGAGATACAGGGTGCTCTAACCCTGCAGTAAAATGCGTGATTTCGAGTGTGAGCGAAAGTAATGAAAACATTGTTGGGGTAAAACCTAAAGGGAAAGACCTAGCACCAAATTGCATTGGTCATCTGATCTAACTTCTGGAGGCAGTCAAAATGAGTATTTGAATTCTTCCCTACCTTATTCCTCTGCTGAGATACAGGGTGCTCCAACCTGCTGTAAAATGCTTGATTTCTACAGTGAACGAAACTAATGAAAACATTGTTGGGGTAAAACCTAAAGGGAAAGACCTAGGACCAAATTGCATTGGCCATCTGATATAACTTCTGAAGGCAGTCAAAATGATCTTTAGAATTCTTCCCTACCTTTTTCCTCTGCTTAGATACAGGGTGCTCTAACCCTGCAGTAAAATGCTTGATTTCGAGTGTGAGCGAAATTAATGAAAACATTGTTGGGGTAAAACCTAAAGGAAAGACCTAGCACCAAATTGCGTTGGCCATCTGATCTAACTTCTGGAGGCAGTCAAAATGAGTATTTGAATTCTTCCCTACCTTATTCCTCTGCTGAGATACAGGGTGCTCCAACCTGCTGTAAAATGCTTGATTCTACAGTGAGCGAAAGTAATGAAAACATTGTTGGGTAAAACCTAAAGGAAAGATCTAGCACCAAATTGCATTGGCCATCTGATCTAACTTCTGGAGGCAGTCAAAATGAGTATTTGAATTCTTCCCTACCTTATTCCTGTGCTGAGATACAGGGTGCTCCAACCCTGCAGTAAAATGCTTGATTTCGAGAGTGAGCGAAACTAATGAAAACATTGTTGGGGTAAAACCTAAAGGAAAGACCTAGCACCAAATTGCATTGGCCATCTGATCTAACTTCTGGAGGCAGTCAAAATGATCCGTACAATTCTTCCCTATCTTATTCCTGTGCTGAGATACAGGGTGCTACAACCCTGCAGTAAAACAGCTTGATTTCGAGAGTGAGCGAAACTAATGAAAACATTGTTGGGGTAAAACCTAAAGGGAAAGACCTAGCACCAAATTGCATTGTCCATCTGATCTAACTTCTGGAGGCAGTCAAAATGATCTTTAGAATTCGTCCCTACCTTATTCCTGTTCTGAGATACAGGGTGCTCCAAACCTACAGTAAAATGCTTGATTACAACAGTGAGCGAAAGTAATGAAAACATTGTTGGGGTAAAACCTAAAGGGAAAGACCTAGCACCAAATTGCATTGGCCATCTGATATAACTTCTGGAGGCAGTCAAAATGAGTATTTGAATTCTTCCCTACCTTATTCCTGTGCTGAGATACAGGGTGCTCCAACCCTTCAGTAAAATGCTTGATTTCGAGAGTGAGCGTAAGTAATGAAAACATTGTTGGGGTAAAACCTAAAGGGAAAGACCTAGCACCAAATTGCATTGGCCATCTGATCTAACTTTTGGAGGCAGTCAAAATGATCCGTACAATTCTTCCCTATCTTATTCCTGTGCTGAGATACAGGGTGCTACAACCCTGCAGTAAACTGCTTGATTTCGAGAGTGAGCGAAACTAATGAAAACATTGTTGGGGTAAAACCTAAAGGGAAAGGCCTAGCACCAAATTGCATTGGCCATCTGATCTAACTTCTGGAGGCAGTCAAAATGATCTTTAGAATTCTTCCCTACCTTATTCCTGTGCTGAGATACAGGGTGCTCCAAACCTACAGTAAAATGCTTGATTACAACAGTGACCGAAACTAATGAAAACATTGTTGGGGTAAAACCTAAAGGGAAAGGCCTAGCACCAAATTGCATTGGCCATCTGATCTAACTTCTGGAGGCAGTCAGAATGAGTATTTGAATTCTTCCCTACCTTATTCCTGTGCTGAGATACAGGGTGCTCCAACCTGCTGTAAAATGCTTGATTTCTACAGTGAGCGAAAGTAATGAAAACATTGTTGGGGTAAAACCTAAAGGGAAAGACCTAGCACCAAATTGCATTGGCCATCTGATCTAACTTCTGGAGGCAGTCAAAATGAGTATTTGAATTCTTCCCTACCTTATTCCTGTGCTGAGATACAGGGTGCTCCAACAATGCAGTAAAATGCTTGATTACAACAGTGACCGAAACTAATGAAAACATTGTTGGGGTAAAACCTAAAGGGAAAGACCTAGCACCAAATTGCATTGGCCATCTGATCTAACTTCTGGAGGCAGTCAAAATGATCTTTAGAATTCTTCCCTACCTTTTTCCTCTATTGAGATACAGGGTGCTCTAACCCTGCAGTAAAATGCTTGATTTCGAGTGTGAGCGAAACTAATGAAAACATTGTTGGGGTAAAACCTAAAGGGAAAGACCTAGCACCAAATTGCATTGGCCATCTGATCTAACTTTTGGAGGCAGTCAAAATGATCCGTACAATTCTTCCCTATCTTATTCCTGTGCTGAGATACAGGGTGCTACAACCCTGCAGTAAAATGCTTGATTTCGAGAGTGAGCGAAACTAATGAAAACATTGTTGGGGTAAAACCTAAAGGGAAAGGCCTAGCACCAAATTGCATTGGCCATCTGATCTAACTTCTGGAGGCAGTCAAAATGAGTATTTGAATTCTTCCCTACCTTATTCCTGTGCTGAGATACAGGGTGCTCCAAACCTACAGTAAAATGCTTGATTACAACAGTGACCGAAACTAATGAAAACATTGTTGGGGTAAAACCTAAAGGGAAAGGCCTAGCACCAAATTGCATTGTCCATCTGATCTAACTTCTGGAGGCAGTCAGAATGAGTATTTGAATTCTTCCCTACCTTATTCCTGTGCTGAGATACAGGGTGCTCCAACCTGCTGTAAAATGCTTGATTTCTACAGTGAGCGAAAGTAATGAAAACATTGTTGGGGTAAAACCTAAAGGGAAAGACCTAGCACCAAATTGCATTGGCCATCTGATCTAACTTCTGGAGGCAGTCAAAATGAGTATTTGAATTCTTCCCTACCTTATTCCTGTGCTGAGATACAGGGTGCTCCAACAATGCAGTAAAATGCTTGATTTCGAGAGTGAGCGAAACTAATGAAAACATTGTTGGGGTAAAACCTAAAGGGAAAGACCTAGCACCAAATTGCATTGGCCATCTGATCTAACTTCTGGAGGCAGTCAAAATGATCCTCAGAATTCTTCCCTACCTTATACCTGTGCTGAGATACAGGGTGCTCCAAACCTACAGTAAAATGCTTGATTACAACAGTGACCGAAACTAATGAAAACATTGTTGGGGTAAAACCTAAAGGGAAAGACCTAGCACCAAATTGCATTGGCCATCTGATCTAACTTCTGGAGGCAGTCAAAATGATCTTTAGAATTCTTCCCTACCTTTTTCCTCTGCTGAGATACAGGGTGCTCTAGCCCTGCAGTAAAATGCTTGATTTCGAGTGTGAGCGAAAGTAATGAAAACATTGTTGGGGTAAAACCTAAAGGGAAAGGCCTAGCACCAAATTGCGTTGGCCATCTGATCTAACTTCTGGAGGCAGTCAAAATGAGTATTTGAATTCTTCCCTACCTTATTCCTCTGCTGAGATACAGGGTGCTCCAACCTGCTGTAAAATGCTTGATTTCTACAGTGAGCGAAAGTAATGAAAACATTGTTGGGGTAAAACCTAAAGGGAAAGACCTAGCACCAAATTTCATTGGCCATCTGATCTAACTTCTGGAGGCAGTCAAAATGAGTATTTGAATTCTTCCCTACCTTATTCCTGTGCTGAGATACAGGGTGCTCCAACAATGCAGTAAAATGCTTGATTTCGAGAGTGAGCGAAACTAATGAAAACATTGTTGGGGTAAAACCTAAAGGGAAAGACCTAGCACCAAATTGCATTGGCCATCTGATCTAACTTCTGGAGGCAGTCAAAATGATCCTTACAATTCTTCCCTACCTTATTCCTGTGCTGAGATACAGGGTGCTCCAACCCTGCAGTGAAATGCTTGATTTCGAGAGTGAGCGAAAGTAATGAAAACATTGTTGGGGTAAAACCTAAAGGGAAAGGCCTAGCACCAAATTGCATTGGCCATCTGATCTAACTTCTGGAGGCAGTCAAAATGATCTTTAGAATTCTTCCCTACCTTATTCCTGTGCTGAGATACAGGGTGTTCCAAACCTACAGTAAAATGCTTGATTACAACAGTGATCGAAACTAATGAAAACATTGTTGGGGTAAAACCTAAAGGGAAAGGCCTAGCACCAAATTGCATTGGCCATCTGATATAACTTCTGGAGGCAGTCAAAATGATCTTTAGAATTCTTCCCTACCTTTTTCCTCTATTGAGATACAGGGTGCTCTAACCCTGCAGTAAAATGCTTGATTTCGAGTGTGAGCGAAACTAATGAAAACATTGTTGGGGTAAAACCTAAAGGGAAAGACCTAGCACCAAATTGCATTGGTCATCTGATCTAACTTCTGGAGGCAGTCAAAATGAGTATTTGAATTCTTCCCTACCTTATTCCTCTGCTGAGATACAGGGTGCTCCAACCTGCTGTAAAATGCTTGATTTCTACAGTGAACGAAACTAATGAAAACATTGTTGGGGTAAAACCTAAAGGGAAAGACCTAGCACCAAATTGCATTGGCCATCTGATCTAACTTCTGAAGGCAGTCAAAATGATCTTTAGAATTCTTCCCTACCTTTTTCCTCTGCTGAGATACAGGGTGCTCTAACCCTGCAGTAAAATGCTTGATTTCGAGTGTGAGCGAAATTAATGAAAACATTGTTGGGGTAAAACCTAAAGGGAAAGACCTAGCACCAAATTGCGTTGGCCATCTGATCTAACTTCTGGAGGCAGTCAAAATGAGTATTTGAATTCTTCCTACCTTATTCCTCTGCTGAGATACAGGGTGCTCCAACCTGCTGTAAAATGCTTGATTCTACAGTGAGTGAAAGTAATGAAAACATTGTTGGGGTAAAACCTAGAGGGAAAGATCTAGCACCAAATTGCATTGGCCATCTGATCTAACTTCTGGAGGCAGTCAAAATGAGTATTTGAATTCTTCCCTACCTTATTCCTGTGCTGAGATACAGGGTGCTCCAACAATGCAGTAAAATGCTTGATTTCGAGAGTGAGCGAAACTAATGAAAACATTGTTGGGGTAAAACCTAAAGGGAAAGGCCTAGCACCAAATTGCATTGGCCATCTGATCTAACTTCTGGAGGCAGTCAAAATGAGTATTTGAATTCTTCCCTACCTTATTCCTGTGCTGAGATACAGGGTGCTCCAAACCTACAGTAAAATGCTTGATTACAACAGTGACCGAAACTAATGAAAACATTGTTGGGGTAAAACCTAAAGGGAAAGGCCTAGCACCAAATTGCATTGGCCATCTGATCTAACTTCTGGAGGCAGTCAGAATGAGTATTTGAATTCTTCCCTACCTTATTCCTGTGCTGAGATACAGGGTGCTCCAACCTGCTGTAAAATTCTTGATTTCTACAGTGAGCGAAAGTAATGAAAACATTGTTGGGGTAAAACCTAAAGGGAAAGACCTAGCACCAAATTGCATTGGCCATCTGATCTAACTTCTGGAGGCAGTCAAAATGAGTATTTGAATTCTTCCTACCTTATTCCTGTGCTGAGATACAGGGTGCTCCAACAATGCAGTAAAATGCTTGATTTCGAGAGTGAGCGAAACTAATGAAAACATTGTTGGGGTAAAACCTAAAGGGAAAGACCTAGCACCAAATTGCATTGGCCATCTGATCTAACTTCTGGAGGCAGTCAAAATGATCCTCAGAATTCTTCCCTACCTTATACCTGTGCTGAGATACAGGGTGCTCCAAACCTACAGTAAAATGCTTGATTACAACAGTGACCGAAACTAATGAAAACATTGTTGGGGTAAAACCTAAAGGGAAAGACCTAGCACCAAATTGCATTGGCCATCTGATCTAACTTCTGGAGGCAGTCAAAATGATCTTTAGAATTCTTCCCTACCTTTTTCCTCTGCTGAGATACAGGGTGCTCTAGCCCTGCAGTAAAATGCTTGATTTCGAGTGTGAGCGAAAGTAATGAAAACATTGTTGGGGTAAAACCTAAAGGGAAAGGCCTAGCACCAAATTGCGTTGGCCATCTGATCTAACTTCTGGAGGCAGTCAAAATGAGTATTTGAATTCTTCCCTACCTTATTCCTCTGCTGAGATACAGGGTGCTCCAACCTGCTGTAAAATGCTTGATTTCTACAGTGAGCGAAAGTAATGAAAACATTGTTGGGGTAAAACCTAAAGGGAAAGACCTAGCACCAAATTTCATTGGCCATCTGATCTAACTTCTGGAGGCAGTCAAAATGAGTATTTGAATTCTTCCCTACCTTATTCCTGTGCTGAGATACAGGGTGCTCCAACAATGCAGTAAAATGCTTGATTTCGAGAGTGAGCGAAACTAATGAAAACATTGTTGGGGTAAAACCTAAAGGGAAAGACCTAGCACCAAATTGCATTGGCCATCTGATCTAACTCTGGAGGCAGTCAAAATGATCCTTACAATTCTTCCCTACCTTATTCCTGTGCTGAGATACAGGGTGCTCCAACCCTGCAGTGAAATGCTTGATTTCGAGAGTGAGCGAAAGTAATGAAAACATTGTTGGGGTAAAACCTAAAGGGAAAGGCCTAGCACCAAATTGCATTGGCCATCTGATCTAACTTCTGGAGGCAGTCAAAATGATCTTTAGAATTCTTCCCTACCTTATTCCTGTGCTGAGATACAGGGTGTTCCAAACCTACAGTAAAATGCTTGATTACAACAGTGATCGAAACTAATGAAAACATTGTTGGGGTAAAACCTAAAGGGAAAGGCCTAGCACCAAATTGCATTGGCCATCTGATATAACTTCTGGAGGCAGTCAAAATGATCTTTAGAATTCTTCCTACCTTTTTCCTCTATTGAGATACAGGGTGCTCTAACCCTGCAGTAAAATGCTTGATTTCGAGTGTGAGCGAAACTAATGAAAACATTGTTGGGGTAAAACCTAAAGGGAAAGACCTAGCACCAAATTGCATTGGTCATCTGATCTAACTTCTGGAGGCAGTCAAAATGAGTATTTGAATTCTTCCCTACCTTATTCCTCTGCTGAGATACAGGGTGCTCCAACCTGCTGTAAAATGCTTGATTTCTACAGTGAACGAAACTAATGAAAACATTGTTGGGGTAAAACCTAAAGGGAAAGACCTAGCACCAAATTGCATTGGCCATCTGATCTAACTTCTGAAGGCAGTCAAAATGATCTTTAGAATTCTTCCCTACCTTTTTCCTCTGCTGAGATACAGGGTGCTCTAACCCTGCAGTAAAATGCTTGATTTCGAGTGTGAGCGAAATTAATGAAAACATTGTTGGGGTAAAACCTAAAGGGAAAGACCTAGCACCAAATTGCGTTGGCCATCTGATCTAACTTCTGGAGGCAGTCAAAATGAGTATTTGAATTCTTCCCTACCTTATTCCTCTGCTGAGATACAGGGTGCTCCAACCTGCTGTAAAATGCTTGATTCTACAGTGAGTGAAAGTAATGAAAACATTGTTGGGGTAAAACCTAGAGGGAAAGATCTAGCACCAAATTGCATTGGCCATCTGATCTAACTTCTGGAGGCAGTCAAAATGAGTATTTGAATTCTTCCCTACCTTATTCCTGTGCTGAGATACAGGGTGCTCCAACAATGCAGTAAAATGCTTGATTTCGAGAGTGAGCGAAACTAATGAAAACATTGTTGGGGTAAAACCTAAAGGGAAAGACCTAGCACCAAATTGCATTGGCCATCTGATCTAACTTCTGGAGGCAGTCAAAATGATCCGTACAATTCTTCCCTATCTTATTCCTGTGCTGAGATACAGGGTGCTACAACCCTGCAGTAAACTGCTTGATTTCGAGAGTGAGCGAAACTAATGAAAACATTGTTGGGGTAAAACCTAAAGGGAAAGGCCTAGCACCAAATTGCATTGTCCATCTGATCTAACTTCTGGAGGCAGTCAAAATGATCTTTAGAATTCGTCCCTACCTTATTCCTGTTCTGAGATAGAGGGTGCTCCAAACCTACAGTAAAATGCTTGATTACAACAGTGAGCGAAAGTAATGAAAACATTGTTGGGGTAAAACCTAAAGGGAAAGACCTAGCACCAAATTGCATTGGCCATCTGATCTAACTTCTGGAGGCAGTCAAAATGAGTATTTGAATTCTTCCCTACCTTATTCCTGTGCTGAGATACAGGGTGCTCCAACCCTTCAGTAAAATGCTTGATTTCGAGAGTGAGCGAAAGTAATGAAAACATTGTTGGGGTAAAACCTAAAGGGAAAGACCTAGCACCAAATTGCATTGGCCATCTGATCTAACTTCTGGAGGCAGTCAAAATGATCCTTACAATTCTTCCCTATCTTTTTCCTCTGCTGAGATACAGGGTGCTACAACCCTGCAGTAAACTGTTTGATTTCGAGAGTGAGCGAAACTAATGAAAACATTGTTGGGGTAAAACCTAAAGGGAAAGGCCTAGCACCAAATTGCATTGGCCATCTGATCTAACTTCTGGAGGCAGTCAAAATGATCTTTAGAATTCTTCCCTACCTTATTCCTGTGCTGAGATACAGGGTGCTCCAAACCTACAGTAAAATGCTTGATTACAAAAGTGACCGAAACTAATGAAAACATTGTTGGGGTAAAACCTAAAGGGAAAGGCCTAGCACCAAATTGCATTGGCCATCTGATCTAACTTCTGGAGGCAGTCAGAATGAGTATTTGAATTCTTCCCTACCTTATTCCTGTGCTGAGATACAGGGTGCTCCAACCTGCTGTAAAATGCTTGATTTCTACAGTGAGCGAAAGTAATGAAAACATTGTTGGGGTAAAACCTAAAGGGAAAGACCTAGCACCAAATTGCATTGGCCATCTGATCTAACTTCTGGAGGCAGTCAAAATGAGTATTTGAATTCTTCCCTACCTTATTCCTGTGCTGAGATACAGGGTGCTCCAACAATGCAGTAAAATGCTTGATTTCGAGAGTGAGCGAAACTAATGAAAACATTGTTGGGGTAAAACCTAAAGGGAAAGGCCTAGCACGAAATTGCATAGGCCATCTGATCTAACTTCTGGAGGCAGTCAAAATGATCCTCAGAATTCTTCCCTACCTTATTCCTGTGCTGAGATACAGGGTGCTCCAAACCTACAGTAAAATGCTTGATTACAACAGTGACCGAAACTAATGAAAACATTATTGGGGTAAAACCTAAAGGGAAATGCCTAGCACCAAATTGCATTGGCCATCTGATCTAACTTCTGGAGGCAGTCAAAATGATCTTTAGAATTCTTCCCTACCTTTTTCCTCTATTGAGATACAGGGTGCTCTAACCCTGCAGTAAAATGCTTGATTTCGAGTGTGAGCGAAAGTAATGAAAACATTGTTGGGGTAAAACCTAAAGGGAAAGGCCTAGCACCAAATTGCATTGGCCATCTGATCTAACTTCTGGAGGCAGTCAAAATGAGTATTTGAATTCTTCCCTACTTTATTCCTCTGCTGAGATACAGGGTGCTCCAACCTGCTGTAAAATGCTTGATTTCTGCAGTGAGCGAAAGTAATGAAAACATTGTTGGGGTAAAACCTAAAGGGAAAGACCTAGCACCAAATTGCATTGGCCATCTGATCGAACTTCTGGAGGCAGTCAAAATGATCTTCAGAATTCTTCCCTACCTTTTTCCTCTGCTGAGATACAGGGTGCTCTAGCCCTGCAGTAAAATGCTTGATTTCGAGTGAGAGCGAAAGAAATGAAAACATTGTTGGGGTAAAACCTAAAGGGAAAGGCCTAGCACCAAATTGCGTTGGCCATCTGATCTAACTTCTGGAGGCAGTCAAAATGAGTATTTGAATTCTTCCCTACCTTATTCCTCTGCTGAGATACAGGGTGCTCCAACCTGCTGTAAAATGCTTGATTTCTACAGTGAGCGAAAGTAATGAAAACATTGTTGGGGTAAAACCTAAAGGGAAAGACCTAGCACCAAATTGCATTGGCCATCTGATCGAACTTCTGGAGGCAGTCAAAATGAGTATTTGAATTCTTCCCTACCTTATTCCTGTGCTGATATACAGGGTGCTCCAACAATGCAGTAAAATGCTTGATTTCGAGAGTGAGCGAAACTAATGAAAACATTGTTGGGGTAAAACCTAAAGGGAAAGACCTAGCACCAAATTGCATTGGCCATCTGATCTAACTTCTGGAGGCAGTCAAAATGATCCTTACAATTCTTCCCTATCTTATTCCTCTGCTGAGATACAGGGTGCTACAACCCTGCAGTAAACTGCTTGATTTCGAGAGTGAGCGAAACTAATGAAAACAATGTTGGGGTAAAACCTAAAGGGAAAAGCCTAGCACCAAATTGCATTGGCCATCTGATCTAACTTCTGGAGGCAGTCAAAATGATCCTTAGAATTCTTCCCTACCTTATTCCTGTGCTGAGATACAGGGTGCTCCAAACCTACAGTAAAATGCTTGATTACAACAGTGACAGAAACTAATGAAAACATTGTAGGGGCAAACACCTAAAGGGAAAGGTGTAGCACCAAATTGCATTGGCCATCTGATCTAACTTCTGGAGGCAGTCAAAATGAGTATTTGAATTCTTCCCTACCTTACTCCTGTGCTGAGATACAGGGTGCTCTAAGCCTGCAGTAAAATGCTTGATTTCGAGAGTGATCGAAACTAATGAAAACATTGTTGGGGTAAAACCTAAAGGGAAGGGCCTAGCACCAAATTGCGTTGGCCATCTGATCTAACTTCTGGAGGCAGTCAAAATGAGTATTTGAATTCTTCCCTACCTTATTCCTCTGCTGAGATACAGGGTGCTCCAACCTGCTGTAAAATGCTTGATTTCTACAGTGATTGAAACTAATGAAAACATTGTTGGGGTAAAACCTAAAGGGAAAGGCCTAGCACCAAATTGCATTGGCCATCTGATATAACTTCTGGAGGCAGTCAAAATGATCTTTAGAATTCTTCCCTACCTTATTCCTGTGCTGAGATACAGGGTGCTCCAACCCTACAGTAAACTGCTTGATTTCGAGAGTGATCGAAACTAATGAAAACATTGTTGGGGTAGAACCTAAAGGGAAAGACCTAGCACCAAATTGCATTGGCCATCTGATCTAACTTCTGGAGGCAGTCAAAATGATCTTTAGAATTCTTCCCTACCTTATTCCTGTGCTGAGATACAGGGTGCTCCAACAATGCAGTAAAATGCTTGATTTCGAGAGTGAGCGAAACTAATGAAAACATTGTTGGGGTAAAACCTAAAGGGAAAGACCTAGCACCAAATTGCAATGGCCATCTGATCTAACTTCTGGAGGCAGTCAAAATGATCCTTACAATTCTTCCCTATCTTATTCCTGTGCTGAGATACAGGGTGCTCCAACCCTGCAGTAAAATGCTTGATTTCGAGAGTGAGCGAAAGTAATGAAAACATTGTTGGGGTAAAACCTAAAGGGAAAGGCCTAGCACCAAACTGCGTTGGCCATCTGATCTAACTTCTGGAGGCAGTCAAAATGAGTATTTGAATTCTTCCCTACCTCATTCCTGTGCTGAGATACAGGGTGCTCCAACCCTTCAGAAAAATGCTTGATTTTGAGAGTGAGCGAAACTAATGAAAACATTGTTGGGGTAAAACCTAAAGGGAAAGACCTAGCACCAAATTGCATTGGCCATCTGATCTAACTTCTGGAGGCAGTCAAAATGATCCTTACAATTCTTCCCTATCTTATTCCTCTGCTGAGATACAGGGTGCTACAACCCTGCAGTAAACTGCTTGATTTCGAGAGTGATCGAAGCTAATGAAAACATTGTTGGGGTAAAACCTAAAGGGAAAGACCTAGCACCAAATTGCATTGTCCATCTGATCTAACTTCTGGAGGCAGTCAAAATGAGCCTTACAATTTTTCCCTACGTTATTCCTGTGCTGAGATACAGGGTGCTCCAACCCTACAGTAAAATGCTTGATTTTGAGAGTGATTGAAACTAATGAAAACATTGTTGGGGTAAAACCTAAAGGGAAAGACCTAGCACCAAATTGCATTGTCCATATGATCTAACTTCTGGAGGCAGTCAAAATGAGCCTTACAATTTTTCCCTACGTTATTCCTGTGCTGAGATACAGGGTGCTCCAACCCTACAGTAAAATGCTTGATTTTGAGAGTGATTGAAACTAATGAAAACATTGTTGGGGTAAAACCTAAAGGGAAAGACCTAGCACCAAATTGCATTGGCCATCTGATATAACTTCTGGAGGCAGTCAAAATGATCTTTAGAATTCTTCCCTACCTTATTCCTGTGCTGAGATACACGGTGCGCCAACCCCACAGTAAAATGCTTGATTTCTACAGTGAGCGAAACTAATGAAAACATTGTTGGGGTAAAACCTAAAGGGAAAGACCTAGCACCAAATTGCGTTGGCCATCTGATCTAACTTCTGGAGGCAGTCGAAATGATCCTTAGAATTCTTCCCTACCTTATTCCTGTGCTGAGATACAGGGTGCTCCAACCTGCTGTAAAATGCTTGATTTCTACAGTGAGCGAAACTAATGAAAACATTGTTGGGGTAAAACCTAAGGGAAAAGCCTAGTACCAAATTGCATTGGCCATCTGATATAACTTCTGGAGGCAGTCAAAATGAGTATTTGAATTCTTCCCTACCTTATTCCTGTGCTGAGGTACAGCGTGCTCCAACCCTGCAGTAAAATGCATGATTTCTACAGTGATCGAAACTAATGAAAACATTGTAGGGGTAAAAACCTAAAGGGAAAGGTCTAGCACCAAATTGCATAGGCCATCTGATCTAACTTCTGGAGGCAGTCAAAATGAGTATTTGAATTCTTCCCTACCTTACTCCTGTGCTGAGATACAGGGTGCTCCATCCTTGCAGTAAAATGCTTGATTTCGAGAGTGATCGAAACTAATGAAAACATTGTTGGGGTAAAACCTAAAGGGAAAGGCCTAGCACCAAATTGCATTGTCCATCTGATCTAACTTCTGGAGGCAGTCAAAATGATCCTTAGAATTCTTCCCTACCTTATTCCTGTGCTGAGATACAGGGTGCTCCAACCCTCCAGTAAAATGCTTGATTTTGAGAGTGATCGAAACTAATGAAAACATTGTTGGGGTAGAATCTAAATGGAAAGACCTAGGTCCAATTGCATTTTCCATCTGATCTAACTTCTGGAGGCAATCAAATGAGTATTTGAATTCTTCCCTACCTTATTCCTGTGCTGAGATACAGGGTGCTCCACCCTGCAGTAAAATGCTTGATTTCTACAGTGAGCGAAAGTAATGAAAACATTGTTGGGGTAAAACCTAAAGGGAAAGGCCTAGCACCAAATTGCGTTGGCCATCTGATCTAACTTCTGGAGGCAGTCAAAATGACTATTTGAATTCTTCCCTACCTTATTCCTGTGCTGAGATACAGGGTGCTCCAACCTGCTCAAAAATGCTTGATTTCTACAGTGAGCGAAAGTAATGAAAACATTGTTGGGGTAAAACCTAAAGGGAAAGACCTAGCACCAAATTGCATTGGCCATCTGATCTAACTTCTGGAGGCAGTCAAAATGAGTATTTGAATTCTTCCCTACCTTATTCCTGTGCTGAGATACAGGGTGCTCCAACAATGCAGTAAAATGCTTGATTTCGAGAGTGATCGAAACTAATGAAAACATTGTTGGGGTAAAACCTAAAGGAAAGACCTAGCACCAAATTGCATTGGGCATCTGATCTAACTTCTGGAGGCAGTCAAAATGATCCTTACAATTCTTCCCTACCTTATTCCTGTGCTGAGATACAGGGTGTTGCAACCCTACCGTAAAATGCCTGATTTTGAGAGTGATTGAAACTAATGAAAACATTATTGGGGTAAAACCTAAAGGGAAAGACCTAGCACCAAATTGCATTGGCCATCTGATCTAACTTCTGGAGGCAGTCAAAATGATCTTTAGAATTCTTCCCTACCTTTTTCCTCTGCTGAGATACAGGGTGCTCCATACCTACAGTAAAATGCTTGATTTCTACAGTGAGCGAAAGTAATGAAAACATTGTTGGGGTAAAACCTAAAGGGAAAGACCTAGCACCAAATTGCATTGGCCATCTGATCTAACTTCTGGAGGCAGTCAAAATGATCTTCAGAATTCTTCCCTACCTTTTTCCTCTGCTGAGATACAGCGTGCTCTAACCCTGCAGTAAAATGCTTGATTTCGAGTGTGAGCGAAAGTAATGAAAACATTGTTGGGGTAAAACCTAAAGGGAAAGGCCTAGCACCAAATTGCGTTGGCCATCTGATCTAACTTCTGGAGGCAGTCAAAATGAGTATTTGAATTCTTCCCTACGTTATTCCTGTGCTGAGGTACAGTGTGCTCCAACCTGCTGTCAAATGCTTGATTTTGAGAGTGATCGAAACTAATGAAAACATTGTTGGGGTAAAACCTAAAGGGAAAAGCCTAGCACCAAATTGCATTGGCCATCTGATCTAACTTCTGGAGACAGTCAAAATGAGTATTTGAATTCTTCCCTACCTTATTCCTCTGCTGAGATACAGGGTGCTCCAACCCTGCAGTAAAATGCTTGATTTCTACAGTGATCGAAACTAATGAAAACACTGTAGGGGTAAAAACCTAAAGGGAAAGGTCAAGCACCAAATTGCATAGGCCATCTGATCTAACTTCTGGAGGCAGTCAAAATGATCTTTAGAATTCTTCCCTACCTTACTCCTGTGCTGAGATACAGGGTGCTCTAACCCTGCAGTAAAATGCTTGATATCGAGAGTGTTCGAAACTAATGAAAACATTGTTGGGGTAAAACCTAAAGGGAAAGACCTAGCACCAAATTGCATTGGCCATCTGATGTAACTTCTGGAGGCAGTCAAAATGATCTTTAGAATTCTTCCCTACCTTTTTCCTCTGCTGAGATACAGGGTGCTCCAACCCTGCAGTAAAATGCTTGATTTCGAGAGTGAGCGAAACTAATGAAAACATTGTTGGGGTAAAACCTAAAGGGAAAAGCCTAACACCAAATTGCATTGGCCATCTGATCTAACTTCTGGAGGCGGTCAAAATGAGTATTTGAATTCTTCCCTACCTTATTCCTGTGCTGAGATACAGGGTGCTCCAACACTTCAGTAAAATTCTTGATTTCAAGACAGATCGAAACTAATGAAAACATTGTTGGGGTAAAACCTAAAGGGAAAGGCCTAGCACCAAATTGCGTTGGCCATCTGATCTAACTTCTGGAGGCAGTCAAAATGAGTATTTGAATTCTTCCCTACCTTATTCCTGTGCTGAGATACAGGGTGCTCCAACCTGCTGTAAAATGCTTGATTTCTACAGTGAGCGAAAGTAATGAAAACATTGTTGGGGTAAAACCTAAAGGGAAAGACCTAGCACCAAATTGCATTGGCCATCTGATCTAACTTCTGGAGGCAGTCAAAATGATCCTCAGAATTCTTCCCTACCTTATTCCTGTGCTGAGATACAGGGTGCTCCAAACCTACAGTAAAATGCTTGATTACAACAGTGACCGAAACTAATGAAAACATTGTTGGGGTAAAACCTAAAGGGAAAGACCTAGCACCAAATTGCATTGGCCATCTGATCTAACTTCTGGAGGCAGTCAAAATGATCTTTAGAATTCTTCCCTACCTTTTTCCTCTATTGAGATACAGGGTGCTCTAACCCTGCAGTAAAATGCTTGATTTCGAGTGTGAGCGAAAGTAATGAAAACATTGTTGGGGTAAAACATAAAGGGAAAGACCTAGCACCAAATTGCATTGGCCATCTGATCTAACTTCTGGAGGCTGTCAAAATGAGTATTTGAATTCTTCCCTACTTTATTCCTGTGCTGAGATACAGGGTGCTCCAACCTGCTGTAAAATGCTTGATTTCTGCAGTGAGTGAAACTAATGAAAACATTGTTGGGGTAAAACCTAAAGGGAAAGACCTAGCACCAAATTGCATTGGCCATCTGATCGAACTTCTGGAGGCAGTCAAAATGATCTTTAGAATTCTTCCCTACCTTTTTCCTCTGCTGAGATACAGGGTGCTCTAACCCTGCAGTAAAATGCTTGATTTCGAGAGAGAGCGAAAGTAATGAAAACATTGCTGCGGTAAAACCTAAAGGGAAAGGCCTAGCACCAAATTGCGTTGGCCATCTGATCTAACTTCTGGAGGCAGTCAAAATGAGTATTTGAATTCTTCCCTACCTTATTCCTCTGCTGAGATACAGGGTGCTCCAACCTGCTGTAAAATGCTTGATTTCTACAGTGAGCGAAAGTAATGAAAACATTGTTGGGGTAAAACCTAAAGGGAAAGACCTAGCACCAAATTGCATTGGCCATCTGATCGAACTTCTGGAGGCAGTCAAAATGATCTTTAGAATTCTTCCCTGCCTTATTCCTGTGCTGAGTTACAGGGTGCTCCAACAATGCAGTAAAATGCTTGATTTCGAGAGTGAGCGAAACTACTGAAAACATTGTAGGGGTAAAACCTAAAGGGAAAGACCTAGCACCAAATTGCATTGGCCATCTGATCTAACTTCTGGAGGCAGTCAAAATGATCCTTACAATTCTTCCCTATCTTATTCCTGTGCTGAGATACAGGGTGCTACAACCCTGCAGTAAACTGCTTGATTTCGAGAGTGAGCGAAACTAATGAAAACATTGTTGGGGTAAAACCTAAAGGGAAAAGCCTAGCACCAAATTGCATTGGCCATCTGATCTAACTTCTGGAGGCAGTCAAAATGATCCTTAGAATTCTTCCCTACCTTATTCCTGTGCTGAGATACAGGGTGCTCCAAACCTACAGTAAAATGCTTGATTACAACAGTGACAGAAACTAATGAAAACATTGTAGGGTAAACACCTAAAGGGAAAGGTGTAGCACCAAATTGCATAGGCCATCTGATCTAACTTCTGGAGGCAGTCAAAATGAGTATTTGAATTCTTCCCTACCTTACTCCTGTGCTGAGATACAGGGTGCTCCAACAATGCAGGAAAATGCTTGATTTCGAGAGTGAGCGAAACTAATGAAAACATTGTTGGGGTAAAACCTAAAGGGAAGGGCCTAGCACCAAATTGCGTTGGCCATCTGATCTAACTTCTGGAGGCAGTCACAATGATCCTTACAATTCTTCCCTATCTTATTCCTGTGCTGAGATACAGGGTGCTTCAACCCTGCAGTAAAATGCTTGATTACAACAGTGACCGAAAGTAATGAAAACATTGTTGGGGTAAAACCTAAAGGGAAAAGCCTAGCACCAAATTGCATTGTCCATCTGATCTAACTTCTGGAGGCAGTCAAAATGATCTTTAGAATTCTTCCCTACCTTATTCCTCTGCTGAGATACAGGGTGCTCCAACCTCATGTAAAATGCTTGATTTCTAGAGTGAGCGAAAGTAATGAAAACATTGTTGGGGTAAAACCTAAAGGGAAAGGCCTAGCACCAAATTGCGTTGGCCATCTGATCTAACTTCTGGAGGCAGTCAAAATGAGTATTTGAATTCTTCCCTACCTTATTCCTGTGCTGAGATACAGGGTGCTCCAACCCTGCAGTAAAATGCTTGATTTTGAGAGTGAGCGAAACTAATGAAAACATTGTTGGGGTAAAACCTAAAGGGAAAGACCTAGCACCAAATTGCATTGGCCATCTGATCTAACTTCTGGAGGCAGTCAAAATGAGTATTTGAATTCTTCCCTACCTTATTCCTGTGCTGAGATACAGGGTGCTCCAACCCTGCAGTAAAATGCATGATTTCTACAGTGATCGAAACTAATGAAAACATTGTAGGGGTAAAAACCTAAAGGAAAGGTCTAGCACCAAATTGCATAGGCCATCTGATCTAACTTCTGGAGGCAGTCAAAATGAGTATTTGAATTCTTCCCTACCTTACTCCTGTGCTGAGATACAGGGTGCTCCATCCCTGCAGTAAAATGCTTGATTTCGAGAGTGATCGAAACTAATGAAAACATTGTTGGGGTAAACCTAAAGGGAAAGACCTAGCACCAAATTGCATTGGCCATCTGATCTAACTTCTGGAGGCAGTCAAAGTGATCTTTAGAATTCTTCCCTACCTTTTTCCTCTGCTGAGATACAGGGAGCTCCAACCGCTGTAAAATGCTTGATTTTGAGAGTGATCGAAACTAATGAAAACATTGTTGGGGTAAAACCTAAAGGGAAAGGCCTAGCACCAAATTGCATTGGCCATCTGATCTAACTTCTGGAGGCAGTCAAAATGATCCTTAGAATTCTTCCCTACCTTATTCCTGTGCTGAGATACAGGGTGCTCCAACCCTCCAGTAAAATGCTTGATTTTGAGAGTGATCGAAACTAATGAAAACATTGTTGGGGTAGAATCTAAATGGAAAGACCTAGGTCCAATTGCATTGGCCATCTGATCTAACTTCTGGAGGCAGTCAAAATGAGTATTTGAATTCTTCCCTACCTTATTCCTCTGCTGAGATACAGGGTGCTCCAACCCTGCAGTAAAATGCTTGATTTCAACAGTGAGCGAAACTAATGAAAACATTGTTGGGGTAAAACCTAAAGGGAAAGGCCTAGCACCAAATTGCATAGGCCATCTGATCTAATTTCTGGAGGCAGTCAAAATGACTATTTGAATTCTTCCCTACCTTATTCCTCTGCTGAGATACAGGGTGCTCCAACCTGCTCTAAAATGCTTGATTTCTACAGTGAGCGAAAGTAATGAAAACATTGTTGGGGTAAAACCTAAAGGGAAAGACCTAGCACCAAATTGCATAGGCCATCTGATCAAACTTCTGGAGGCAGTCAAAATGATCTTTAGAATTCTTCCCTACCTTACTCCTGTGCTGAGATACAGGGTGCTCTAACCCTGCAGTAAAATGCTTGATATCGAGAGTGTTCGAAACTAATGAAAACATTGTTGGGGTAAAACCTAAAGGGAAAGACCTAGCACCAAATTGCATTGGCCATCTGATCTAACTTCTGGAGGCAGTCAAAATGATCTTTAGAATTCTTCACTACCTTATTCCTCTGCTGAGATACAGGGTGCTCCAACCCTGCAGTAAAATGCTTGATTTCGAGAGTGAGCGAAACTAATGAAAACATTGTTGGGGTAAAACCTAAAGGGAAAAGCCTAGCACCAAATTGCATTGGCCATCTGATCTAACTTCTGGAGGCGGTCAAAATGAGTATTTGAATTCTTCCCTACCTTATTCCTGTGCTGAGATACAGGGTGCTCCAACACTTCAGTAAAATTCTTGATTTCAAGACAGATCGAAACTAATGAAAACATTGTTGGGGTAAAACCTAAAGGGAAAGGCCTAGCACCCAATTGCATTGGCCATCTGATCTAACTTCTGGAGGCAGTCAAAATAATCTTTAGAATTCTTCCCTACTTTATTCCTCTGCTGAGATACAGGGTGCTGCAACCCTGCAGTAAAATGCTTGATTTCTACAGTGATCGAAACTAATGAAAACATTGTTGGGGTAAAACCTAAAGGGAAAGGCCTAGCACCAAATTGCATTGGCCATCTGATCTAACTTCTGGAGGCAGTCAAAATGCTCCTTAGAATTCTTCCCTACCTTATTCCTCTGCTGAGATACAGGGTGCTCCAACCCTGCAGTAAAATGCTTGATTTCGAGAGTGATCGAAACTAATGAAAACATTGTTGGGGTAAAACCTAAAGGGAAAGGTCTAGCACCAAATTGCATTGGCCATCTGATCGAACTTCTGGAGGCAGTCAAAATGATCCTTAGAATTCTTCCCTACCTTATTCCTGTGCTGAGATACAGGGTGCTCCAACCCTACAGTAAAATGCTTGATTTCGACAGTGAGCGAAACTAATGAAAACATTGTTGGGGTAAAACCTAAAGGGAAAGGTCTAGCACCAAATTGCATTGGCCATCTGATCTAACTTCTGGAGGCAGTCAAAATGAGTATTTGAATTCTTCCCTACCTTATTCCTGTGCTGAGATACAGGGTGCTCCAACCTGCTGTAAAATGCTTGATTTCTACAGTGAGCGAAAGTAATGAAAACATTGTTGGGGTAAAACCTAAAGGGAAAGACCTAGCACCAAATTGCATTGGCCATCTGATCTAACTTCTGGAGGCAGTCAAAATGATCCTCAGAATTCTTCCCTACCTTATTCCTGTGCTGAGATACAGGGTGCTCCAAACCTACAGTAAAATGCTTGATTACAACAGTGACCGAAACTAATGAAAACATTGTTGGGGTAAAACCTAAAGGGAAAGACCTAGCACCAAATTGCATTGGCCATCTGATCTAACTTCTGGAGGCAGTCAAAATGATCTTTAGAATTCTTCCCTACCTTTTTCCTCTATTGAGATACAGGGTGCTCTAACCCTGCAGTAAAATGCTTGATTTCGAGTGTGAGCGAAAGTAATGAAAACATTGTTGGGGTAAAACCTAAAGGGAAAGGCCTAGCACCAAATTGCATTGGCCATCTGATCTAACTTCTGGAGGCAGTCAAAATGATCCTTACAATTCTTCCCTACTTTATTCCTGTGCTGAGATACAGGGTCCTCCAACCTGCTGTAAAATGCTTGATTTCTGCAGTGAGCGAAAGTAATGAAAACATTGTTGGGGTAAAACCTAAAGGGAAAGACCTAGCACCAAATTGCATTGGCCATCTGATCGAACTTCTGGAGGCAGTCAAAATGATCTTTAGAATTCTTCCCTACCTTTTTCCTCTGCTGAGATACAGGGTGCTCTAACCCTGCAGTAAAATGCTTGATTTCGAGTGAGAGCGAAAGTAATGAAAACATTGTTGGGGTAAAACCTAAAGGGAAAGGTGTAGCACCAAATTGCGTTGGCCATCTGATCTAACTTCTGGAGGCAGTCAAAATGAGTATTTGAATTCTTCCCTAGTTATTCCTCTGCTGAGATACAGGGTGCTCCAACCTGCTGTAAAATGCTTGATTTCTACAGTGAGCGAAAGTAATGAAAACATTGTTGGGGTAAAACCTAAAGGGAAAGACCTAGCACCAAATTGCATTGGCCATCTGATAGAACTTCTGGAGTCAGTCAAAATGATCCTTACAATTCTTCCCTATCTTATTCCTGTGCTGAGATACAGGGTGCTACAACCCTGCAGTAAACTGCTTGATTTCGAGAGTGAGCGAAACTAATGAAAACATTGTTGGGGTAAAACCTAAAGGGAAAAGCCTAGCACCAAATTGCATTGGCCATCTGATCTAACTTCTGGAGGCAGTCAAAATGATCCTTAGAATTCTTCCCTACCTTATTCCTGTGCTGAGATACAGGGTGCTCCAAACCTACAGTAAAATGCTTGATTACAACAGTGACAGAAACTAATGAAAACATTGTAGGGGTAAACACCTAAAGGGAAAGGTGTAGCACCAAATTGCATAGGCCATCTGATCTAACTTCTGGAGGCAGTCAAAATGAGTATTTGAATTCTTCCCTACCTTACTCCTGTGCTGAGATACAGGGTGCTCTAAGCCTGCAGTAAAATGCTTGATTTCGAGAGTGATCTAAACAAATAAAAACATTGTTGGGGTAAAACCTAAAGGGAAGGGCCTAGCACCAAATTGCGTTGGCCATCTGATCTAACTTCTGGAGGCAGTCAAAATGATCCTTACAATTCTTCCCTATCTTATTCCTGTGCTGAGATACAGGGTGCTTCAACCCTGCAGTAAAATGCTTGATTTCGAGAGTGAGTGAAACTAATGAAAACATTGTTGGGGTAAAACCTAAAGGGAAAAGCCTAGCACCAAATTGCATTGTCCATCTGATCTAACTTCTGGAGGCAGTCAAAATGAGTATTTGAATTCTTCCCTACCTTATTCCTCTGCTGAGATACAGGGTGCTCCAACCTGCTGTAAAATGCTTGATTTCTACAGTGAGCGAAAGTAATGAAAACATTGTTGGGGTAAAACCTAAAGGGAAAGGCCTAGCACCAAATTGCATTGGCCATCTGATCTAACTTCTGGAGGCAGTCAAAATGAGTATTTGAATTCTTCCCTACCTTATTCCTGTGCTGAGATACAGGGTGCTCCAACCCTGCAGTAAAATGCTTGATTTTGAGAGTGAGCGAAACTAATGAAAACATTGTTGGGGTAAAACCTAAAGGGAAAGACCTAGCACCAAATTGCATTGGCCATCTGATCTAACTTCTGGAGGCAGTCAAAATGATCCTTACAATTCTTCCCTATCTTATTCCTGTGCTGAGATACAGGGTGCTACAACCCTGCAGTAAACTGCTTGATTTCGAGAGTGATCGAAGCTAATGAAAACATTGTTGGGGTAAAACCTAAAGGGAAAGACCTAGCACCAAATTGCATTGTCCATCTGATCTAACTTCTGGAGGCAGTCAAAATGAGCCTTACAATTCTTCCCTACGTTATTCCTGTGCTGAGATACAGGGTGCTCCAACCCTACAGTAAAATGCTTGATTTTGAGAGTGATTGAAACTAATGAAAACATTGTTGGGGTAAAACCTAAAGGGAAAGACCTAGCACCAAATTGCATTGGCCATCTGATCTAACTTCTGGAGGCAGTCAAAATGATCCTCAGAATTCTTCCCTACCTTATTCCTGTGCTGAGATACAGGGTGCTCCAAACCTAGAGTAAAATGCTTGATTACAACAGTGACCGAAACTAATGAAAACATTGTTGGGGTAAAACCTAAAGGAAAGACCTAGCACCAAATTGCATTGGCCATCTGATCTAACTTCTGGAGGCAGTCAAAATGATCTTTAGAATTCTTCCCTACCTTTTTCCTCTATTGAGATACAGGGTGCTCTAACCCTGCAGTAAAATGCTTGATTTCGAGTGTGAGCGAAAGTAATGAAAACATTGTTGGGGTAAAACCTAAAGGGAAAGCCTAGCACCAAATTGCATTGGCCATCTGATCTAACTTCTGGAGGCAGTCAAAATGAGTATTTGAATTCTTCCCTACCTTTATTCCTGTGCTGAGATACAGGGTGCTCCAACCTGCAGTAAAATGCTTGATTTCTGCAGTGAGCGAAACTAATGAAAACATTGTTGGGGTAAAACCTAAAGGGAAAGACCTAGCACCAAATTGCATTGGCCATCTGATCTAACTGGAGGCAGTCAAAATGATCTTTGAATTCTTCCTACCTTATTCCTCTGCTGAGATACAGGGTGCTCCAACCCTGCAGTAAAATGCTTGATTTCTACAGTGAGAGCGAAACTAATGAAAACATTGTTGGGGTAAAACCTAAAGGGAAAGGCCTAGCACCAAATTGCATTGGCCATCTGATCTAACTTCTGGAGGCAGTCAAAATGAGTATTTGAATTCTTCCCTACCTTATTCCTCTGCTGAGATACAGGGTGCTCCAACCTGCTGTAAAATGCTTGATTTTACAATGAGCGAAAGTAATGAAAACATTGTTGGGGTAAAACCTAAAGGGAAAGACCTAGCACCAAATTGCATTGGCCATCTGATCTAACTTCTGGAGGCAGTCAAAATGATCTTTAGAATTCTTCCCTACCTTATTCCTGTGCTGAGATACAGGGTGCTCCAACAATGCAGTAAAATGCTTGATTTCGAGAGTGAGCGAAACTAATGAAAACATTGTTGGGGTAAAACCTAAAGGGAAAGACCTAGCACCAAATTGCATTGGCCATCTGATCTAACTTCTGGAGGCAGTCAAAATGATCCTTAGAATTCTTCCCTATCTTATTCCTGTGCTGAGATACAGGGTGCTCCAACCCTGCAGTAAACTGCTTGATTTGAGAGTGAGCGAAACTAATGAAAACATTGTTGGGGTAAAACCTAAAGGGAAAAGACCTAGCACCAAATTGCATTGTCCATCTGATCTAACTTCTGGAGGCAGTCAAAATGATCCTTGAATTCTTCCCTACCTTATTCCTGTGCTGAGATACAGGGTGCTCCAAACCTACAGTAAAATGCTTGATTTCAACAGTGACAGAAACTAATGAAAACATTGTTGGGGTAAAACCTAAAGGGAAAGTGTAGCACCAAATTGCATAGGCCATCTGATCTAACTTCTGGAGGCAGTCAAAATGAGTATTTGAATTCTTCCCTACCTTATTCCTGTGCTGAGATACAGGGTGCTCCAACCCTGCAGTAAAATGCTTGATTTCGAGAGTGATCGAAACTAATGAAAACATTGTTGGGGTAAAACCTAAAGGGAAAGACCTAGCACCAAATTGCATTGGCCATCTGATCTAACTTCTGGAGGCAGTCAAAATGAGTATTTGAATTCTTCCCTACTTATTCCTGTGCTGAGATACAGGGTGCTCCAACCCTGCAGTAAAATGCTTGATTTCGAGAGTGATCGAAACTAATGAAAACATTGTTGGGGTAAAACCTAAAGGGAAAAGACCTAGCACCAAATTGCATTGGCCATCTGATCTAACTTCTGGAGGCAGTCAAAATGAGTATTTGAATTCTTCCCTACCTTATTCCTGTGCTGAGATACAGGGTGCTCCAACCCTGCAGTAAAATGCTTGATTTCTACAGTGAGCGAAACTAATGAAAACATTGTTGGGGTAAAACCTAAAGGGAAAGACCTAGCACCAAATTGCATTGGCCATCTGATCTAACTTCTGGAGGCAGTCAAAATGAGTATTTGAATTCTTCCCTACCTTATTCCTGTGCTGAGATACAGGGTGCTCCAACCCTGCAGTAAAATGCTTGATTTTGAGAGTGATTGAAACTAATGAAAACATTGTTGGGGTAAAACCTAAAGGGAAAGACCTAGCACCAAATTGCATTGGCCATCTGATCTAACTTCTGGAGGCAGTCAAAATGAGTATTTGAATTCTTCCCTACCTTATTCCTGTGCTGAGATACAGGGTGCTCCAACCCTGCAGTAAAATGCTTGATTTTGAGAGTGATCGAAACTAATGAAAACATTGTTGGGGTAAAACCTAAAGGAAAGACCTAGAACCAAATTGCATTGGCCATCTGATCTAACTTCTGGAGGCAGTCAAAATGATCCTTAGAATTCTTCCTACCTTATTCCTGTGCTGAGATACAGGGTGCTCCAACCCTCCAGTAAAATGCTTGATTTTGAGAGTGATCGAAACTAATGAAAACATTGTTGGGGTAGAATCTAAATGGAAAGACCTAGCACCAATTGCATTGGCCATCTGATCTAACTTCTGGAGGCAGTCAAAATGAGTATTTGAATTCTTCCCTACCTTATTCCTGTGCTGAGATACAGGGTGCTCCAACCCTGCAGTAAAATGCTTGATTTCTACAGTGAGCGAAACTAATGAAAACATTGTTGGGGTAAAACCTAAAGGGAAAGGCCTAGCACCAAATTGCGTTGGCCATCTGATCTAACTTCTGGAGGCAGTCAAAATGAGTATTTGAATTCTTCCCTACCTTATTCCTCTGCTGAGATACAGGGTGCTCCAACCTGCTGTAAAATGCTTGATTTCTACAGTGAGCGAAAGTAATGAAAACATTGTTGGGGTAAAACCTAAAGGAAAGACCTAGCACCAAATTGCATTGGCCATCTGATCTAACTTCTGGAGGCAGTCAAAATGAGTATTTGAATTCTTCCCTACCTTATTCCTGTGCTGAGATACAGGGTGCTCCAACCCTGCAGTAAAATGCATGATTTCTACAGTGATCGAAACTAATGAAAACATTGTTGGGGTAAAAACCTAAAGGAAAGACCTAGCACCAAATTGCATTGGCCATCTGATCTAACTTCTGGAGGCAGTCAAAATGATATTACAATTCTTCCTACCTTATTCCTGTGCTGAGATACAGGGTGCTCCAACCCTGCAGTAAAATGCTTGATTTTGAGAGTGATTGAAACTAATGAAAACATTGTTGGGGTAAAACCTAAAGGGAAAGACCTAGCACCAAATTGCATTGGCCATCTGATCTAACTTCTGGAGGCAGTCAAAATGATCTTTGAATTCTTCCCTACCTTATTCCTGTGCTGAGATACAGGGTGCTCCAACCCTACTGTAAAATGCTTGATTTTGAGAGTGATCGAAACTAATGAAAACATTGTTGGGGTAAAACCTAAAGGGAAAGACCTAGAACCAAATTGCATTGGCCATCTGATCTAACTTCTGGAGGCAGTCAAAATGATATTTGAATTCTTCCCTACCTTATTCCTGTGCTGAGATACAGGGTGCTCCAACCCTCCAGTAAAATGCTTGATTTTGAGAGTGATCGAAACTAATGAAAACATTGTTGGGGTAAAACCTAAATGGAAAGACCTAGCACCAAATTGCATTGGCCATCTGATCTAACTTCTGGAGGCAGTCAAAATGAGTATTTGAATTCTTCCCTACCTTATTCCTGTGCTGAGATACAGGGTGCTCCAACCCTGCAGTAAAATGCTTGATTTCTACAGTGAGCGAAACTAATGAAAACATTGTTGGGGTAAAACCTAAAGGGAAAGACCTAGCACCAAATTGCATTGGCCATCTGATCTAACTTCTGGAGGCAGTCAAAATGAGTATTTGAATTCTTCCCTACCTTATTCCTCTGCTGAGATACAGGGTGCTCCAACCTGCAGTAAAATGCATGATTTCTACAGTGAGCGAAACTAATGAAAACATTTTGGGGTAAAAACCTAAAGGGAAAGGTCTAGCACCAAATTGCATTGGCCATCTGATCTAACTTCTGGAGGCAGTCAAAATGACTATTTGAATTCTTCCCTACCTTATTCCTGTGCTGAGATACAGGGTGCTCCATCCCTGCAGTAAAATGCTTGATTTCGAGAGTGATCGAAACTAATGAAAACATTGTTGGGGTAAAACCTAAAGGAAAGACCTAGCACCAAATTGCATTGGCCATCTGATCTAACTTCTGGAGGCAGTCAAAATGATCTTTAGAATTCTTACCTACCTTTTTCCTCTGCTGAGATACAGGGTGCTCCAACCCTGCTGTAAAATGCTTGATTTCTACAGTGATCGAAACTAATGAAAACATTGTTGGGGTAAAACCTAAAGGGAAAGGCCTAGCACCAAATTGCATTGGCCATCTGATCTAACTTCTGGAGGCAGTCAAAATGATCCTTAGAATTCTTCCCTACCTTATTCCTGTGCTGAGATACAGGGTGCTCCAACCCTCCAGTAAAATGCTTGATTTTGAGAGTGATTGAAACTAATGAAAACATTGTTGGGGTAGAATCTAAATGGAAAGACCTAGGTCAAATTGCATTGGCCATCTGATCTAACTTCTGGAGGCAGTCAAAATGAGAATTTGAATTCTTCCCTACCTTATTCCTGTGCTGAGATACAGGGTGCTCCAACCCTGCAGTAAAATGCCTGATTTTACAGTGATTGAAACTAATGAAAACATTGTTGGGGTAAAACCTAAAGGGAAAGGTCTAGCACCAAATTGCATTGGCCATCTGATCTAACTTCTGGAGGCAGTCAAAATGAGTATTTGAATTCTTCCCTACCTTGTTCCTGTGCTGAGATACAGGGTCTCCAACCCTGCAGTAAAATGCTTGATTGCGAGAGTGACCGAAAGTAATGAAAACATTGTTGGGGTAAAACCTAAAAGGAAAGACCTAGCACCAAATTGCATTGGCCATCTGATCTAACTTCTGGAGGCAGTCAAAATGAGTATTTGAATTCTTCCCTACCTTATTCCTGTGCTGAGATACAGGGTGCTCCAACCCTTCAGTAAAATGCTTGATTTCGAGAGTGAGCGAAACTAATGAAAACATTGTTGGGGTAAAACCTAAAGGGAAAGACCTAGCACCAAATTGCATTGGCCATCTGATCTAACTTCTGGAGGCAGTCAAAATGAGTATTTGAATTCTTCCCTACCTTATTCCTGTGCTGAGATACAGGGTGCTCCAACCCTGCAGTAAAATGCATGATTTCTACAGTGATCGAAACTAATGAAAACATTGTAGGGGTAAAAACCTAAAGGGAAAGGTCTAGCACCAAATTGCATAGGCCATCTGATCTAACTTCTGGAGGCAGTCAAAATGAGTATTTGAATTCTTCCCTACCTTACTCCTGTGCTGAGATACAGGGTGCTCCATCCCTGCAGTAAAATGCTTGATTTCGAGAGTGATAGAAACTAATGAAAACATTGTTGGGGTAAAACCTAAAGGGAAAGACCTAGCACCAAATTGCATTGGCCATCTGATCTAACTTCTGGAGGCAGTCAAAATGATCTTTAGAATTCTTACCTACCTTTTTCCTCTGCTGAGATACAGGGTGCTCCAACCGCGCTGTAAAATGCTTGATTTCTACAGTGATCGAAACTAATGAAAACATTGTTGGGGTAAAACCTAAAGGGAAAGGCCTAGCACCAAATTGCATTGGCCATCTGATCTAACTTCTGGAGGCAGTCAAAATGATCCTTAGAATTCTTCCCTACCTTATTCCTGTGCTGAGATACAGGGTGCTCCAACCCTCCAGTAAAATGCTTGATTTTGAGAGTGATCGAAACTAATGAAAACATTGTTGGGGTAGAATCTAAATGGAAAGACCTAGGTCCAATTGCATTGGCCATCTGATCTAACTTCTGGAGGCAGTCAAAATGAGTATTTGAATTCTTCCCTACCTTATTCCTGTGCTGAGATACAGGGTGCTCCAACCCTGCAGTAAAATGCTTGATTTCTACAGTGAGCGAAACTAATGAAAACATTGTTGGGGTAAAACCTAAAGGGAAAGGTCTAGCACCAAATTGCATAGGCCATCTGATCTAACTTCTGGAGGCAGTCAAAATGAGTATTTGAATTCTTCCCTACCTTACTCCTGTGCTGAGATACAGGGTCTCCAACCCTGCAGTAAAATGCTTGATTGCGAGAGTGACCGAAAGTAATGAAAACATTGTTGGGGTAAAACCTAAAGGGAAAGACCTAGCACCAAATTGCATTGGCCATCTGATCTAACTTCTGGAGGCAGTCAAAATGAGTATTTGAATTCTTCCCTACCTTATTCCTGTGCTGAGATACAGGGTGCTCCAACCCTTCAGTAAAATGCTTGATTTCGAGAGTGATCGAAACTAATGAAAACATTGTTGGGGTAAAACCTAAAGGAAAGACCTAGCACCAAATTTCATTGGCCATATGATCTAACTTCTGGAGGCAGTCAAAATGATCCTTACAATTCTTCCCTATCTTATTCCTGTGCTGAGATACAGGGTGCTACAACCCTGCAGTAAACTGCTTGATTTTGAGTGAGCGAAACTAATGAAAACAGTGAGCGGTAAAACCTAAAGGGAAAACTAATGAAAACATTGTTGGGGTACAAAACCTAAAAAAGGGAAAGACCTAGCACCAAATTGCATTGTCCATCTGATCTAACTTCTGGAGGCAGTCAAAATGAGCCTTACAATTCTTCCCTACCTTATTCCTGTGCTGAGATACAGGGTGCTCCAACCCTACAGTAAAATGCTTGATTTTGAGAGTGATTGAAACTAATGAAAACATTGTTGGGGTAAAACCTAAAGGGAAAGACCTAGCACCAAATTGCATTGGCCATCTGATCTAACTTCTGGAGGCAGTCAAAATGAGTATTTGAATTCTTCCCTACCTTATTCCTGTGCTGAGATACAGGGTGCTCCAACCCTTCAGTAAAATGCTTGATTTCGAGAGTGATCGAAACTAATGAAAACATTGTTGGGGTAAAACCTAAAGGGAAAGACCTAGCACCAAATTGCATTGGCCATCTGATCTAACTTCTGGAGGCAGTCAAAATGATCCTTAGAATTCTTCCCTACCTTATTCCTGTGCTGAGATACAGGGTGCTCCAACCCTCCAGTAAAATGCTTGATTTTGAGAGTGATCGAAACTAATGAAAACATTGTTGGGGTAGAATCTAAATGGAAAGACCTAGGTCCAATTGCATTGGCCATCTGATCTAACTTCTGGAGGCAGTCAAAATGAGTATTTGAATTCTTCCCTACCTTATTCCTGTGCTGAGATACAGGGTGCTCCAACCCTGCAGTAAAATGCTTGATTTCGAGAGTGAGCGAAACTAATGAAAACATTGTTGGGGTAAAACCTAAAGGGAAAGGCCTAGCACCAAATTGCGTTGGCCATCTGATCTAACTTCTGGAGGCAGTCAAAATGACTATTTGAATTCTTCCCTACCTTATTCCTCTGCTGAGATACAGGGTGCTCCAACCTGCTCTAAAATGCTTGATTTCTACAGTGAGCGAAAGTAATGAAAACATTGTTGGGGTAAAACCTAAAGGGAAAGACCTAGCACCAAATTGCATTGGCCATCTGATCTAACTTCTGGAGGCAGTCAAAATGAGTATTTGAATTCTTCCCTACCTTATTCCTGTGCTGAGATACAGGGTGCTCCAACCCTTCAGTAAAATGCTTGATTTCGAGAGTGATCGAAACTAATGAAAACATTGTTGGGGTAAAACCTAAAGGAAAGACCTAGCACCAAATTTCATTGGCCATATGATCTAACTTCTGGAGGCAGTCAAAATGATCCTTACAATTCTTCCCTATCTTATTCCTGTGCTGAGATACAGGGTGCTACAACCCTGCAGTAAACTGCTTGATTTCGAGAGTGAGCGAAACTAATGAAAGCATTGTTGGGGTAAAACCTAAAGGGAAAGACCTAGCACCAAATTGCATTGTCCATCTGATCTAACTTCTGGAGGCAGTCAAAATGAGCCTTACAATTCTTCCCTACCTTATTCCTGTGCTGAGATACAGGGTGCTCCAACCCTACAGTAAAATGCTTGATTTTGAGAGTGATTGAAACTAATTAAAACATTGTTGGGGTAAAACCTAAAGGGAAAGACCTAGCACCAAATTGCATTGGCCATCTGATCTAACTTCTGGAGGCAGTCAAAATGAGAATTTGAATTCTTCCCTACCTTATTCCTGTGCTGAGATACAGGGTGTTGCAACCCTACCGTAAAATGCCTGATTTTGAGAGTGATTGAAACTAATGAAAACATTGTTGGGGTAAAACCTAAAGGGAAAGACCTAGCACCAAATTGCATTGGCCATCTGATCTAACTTCTGGAGGCAGTGAAAATGAGTATTTGAATTCTTCCCTGCCTTGTTCCTGTGCTGAGATACAGGGTGCGCCAACCCTACAGTAAAATGCTTGATTTCTACAGTGATCGAAACTAATGAAAACATTGTTGGGGTAAAACCTAAAGGGAAAGACCTAGCACCAAATTGCATTGGCCATCTGATCTAACCTTTGGAGGCAGTCAAAATGATCCGTACAATTCTTCCCTATCTTATTCCTGTGCTGAGATACAGGGTGCTCCAACCCTTCAGTAAAATGCTTGATTTCGAGAGTGAGCGAAACTAATGAAAACATTGTTGGGGTAAAACCTAAAGGGAAAGACCTAGCACCAAATTGCATTGTCCATCTGATCTAACTTCTGGAGGCAGTCAAAATGAGCCTTACAATTCTTCCTACCTTATTCCTGTGCTGAGATACAGGGTGCTCCAACCCTACAGTAAAATGCTTGATTTTGAGAGTGATTGAAACTTATGAAAACATTGTTGGGGTAAAACCTAAAGGGAAAGGCCTAGCACCAAATTGCATTGGCCATCTGATGTAACTTCTGGAGGCAGTCCAAATGAGTATTTGAATTCTTCCCTACCTTATTCCTGTGCTGAGATACAGGGTGCTCCAACCCGGCAGTAAAATGCTTGATTTCGAGAGTGAGCGAAACTAATGAAAAAATTGTTGGGGTAAAACCTAAAGGGAAAGACCTAGCACCAAATTGCATTGCCCATCTGATCTAACTTCTGGAGGCAGTCCAAATGAGTATTTGAATTCTTCCCTGCCTTGTTCCTCTGCTGAGATACAGGGTGCTCCAACCGCGCTGTAAAATGCTTGATTTTGAGAGTGATTGAAACTAATGAAAACGTTGTTGGGGTAAAACCTAAAGGGAAAGACCTAGCACCAAATTGCATTGGCCATCTGATCTAACTTCTGGAGGCAGTCAAAATGATCTTTAGAATTCTTCCCTATCTTTTTCCTCTGCTGAGATACAGGGTGCTCCAACCGCGCTGTAAAATGCTTGATTTTGAGAGTGATCGAAACTAATGAAAACATTGATGGGGTAGAATCTAAATGGAAAGACCTAGGTCCAATTGCATTGGCCATCTGATCTAACTTCTGGAGGCAGTCAAAATGAGTATTTGAATTCTTCCCTACCTTATTCCTCTGCTGAGGTACAGGGTGCTCCAACCCTGCAGTAAAATGCTTGATTTCTACATTGAGCGAAACTAATGAAAACATTGTTGGGGTAAAACCTAAAGGGAAAGGCCTAGCACCAAATTGCGTTGGCCATCTGATCTAACTTCTGGAGGCAGTCAAAATGAGTATTTGAATTCTTCCCTACCTTATTCCTCTGCTGAGGTACAGGGTGCTCCAACCCTGCAGTAAAATGCTTGATTTCTACATTGAGCGAAACTAATGAAAACATTGTTGGGGTAAAACCTAAAGGGAAAGACCTAGCACCAAATTGCATTGTCCATCTGATCTAACTTCTGGAGGCAGTCAAAATGAGCCTTACAATTCTTCCCTACCTTATTCCTGTGCTGAGATACAGGGTGCTCCAACCCTACCGTAAAATGCCTGATTTTGAGAGTGATTGAAACTAATGAAAACATTGTTGGGGTAAAACCTAAAGGGAAAGACCTAGCACCAAATTGCATTGGCCATCTGATCTAACTTCTGGAGGCAGTCAAAATGATCTTTAGAATTCTTCCCTACCTTTTTCCTCTGCTGAGATACAGGGTGCTCCAAACCTACAGTAAAATGCTTGATTACAACAGTGACCGAAACTAATGAAAACATTGTTGGGGTAAAACCTAAAGGGAAAGACCTAGCACCAAATTGCATTGGCCATCTGATCTAACTTCTGGAGGCAGTCAAAATGATCTTTAGAATTCTTCCCTACCTTTTTCCTCTGCTGAGATACAGGGTGCTCTAACCCTGCAGTAAAATGCTTGATTTCGAGTGTGAGCGAAAGTAATGAAAACATTGTTGGGGTAAAACCTAAAGGGAAAGGCCTAGCACCAAATTGCGTTGGCCATCTGATCTAACTTCTGGAGGCAGTCAAAATGAGTATTTGAATTCTTCCCTACGTTATTCCTGTGCTGAGGTACAGTGTGCTCCAACCTGCTGTAAAATGCTTGATTTTGAGAGTGATCGAAACTAATGAAAACATTGTTGGGGTAAAACCTAAAGGGAAAAGCCTAGCACCAAATTGCATTGGCCATCTGATCTAACTTCTGGAGACAGTCAAAATGAGTATTTGAATTCTTCCCTACCTTATTCCTCTGCTGAGATACAGGGTGCTCCAACACTCCAGTAAAATGCTTGATTTCTACAGTGATCGAAACTAATGAAAACACTGTAGGGGTAAAAACCTAAAGGGAAAGGTCAAGCACCAAATTGCATAGGCCATCTGATCTAACTTCTGGAGGCAGTCAAAATGATCTTTAGAATTCTTCCCTACCTTACTCCTGTGCTGAGATACAGGGTGCTCTAACCCTGCAGTAAAATGCTTGATATCGAGAGTGATCGAAACTAATGAAAACATTGTTGGGGTAAAACCTAAAGGGAAAGACCTAGCACGAAATTGCATTGGCCATCTGATCTAACTTCTGGAGGCAGTCAAAATGATCTTTAGAATTCTTCCCTACCTTTTTCCTCTGCTGAGATACAGGGTGCTCCAACCCTGCAGTAAAATGCTTGATTTCGAGAGTGAGCGAAACTAATGAAAACATTGTTGGGGTAAAACCTAAAGGGAAAGGCCTAGCACCAAATTGCATTGGCCATCTGATCTAACTTCTGGAGGCAGTCAAAATGATCTTTAGAATTCTTACCTACCTTATTCCTGTGTTGAGATACAGGGTGCTCCAAACCTACAGTAAAATGCTTGATTACAACAGTGACCGAAACTAATGAAAACATTGTTGGGGTAAAACCTAAAGGAAAGGCCTAGCACCAAATTGCATTGGCCATCTGATCTAACTTCTGGAGGCAGTCAAAATGATCTTCAGAATTCTTCCCTACCTTTTTCCTCTGCTGAGATACAGGGTGCTCTAACCCTGCAGTAAAATGCTTGATTTGAGTGTGAGCGAAAGTAATGAAAACATTGTTGGGGTAAAACCTAAAGGGTAAGGCCTAGCACCAAATTGCGTTGGCCAGCTGATCTAACTTCTGGAGGCAGTCAAAATGAGTATTTTAATTCTTCCTACCTTATTCCTCTGCTGAGATACAGGGTGCTCCAACCTGCTGTAAAATGCTTGATTTCTACAGTGAGCGAAAGTAATGAAAACATTGTTGGGGTAAAACCTAAAGGGAAAGACCTAGCACCAAATTGCATTGGCCATCTGATCTAACTTCTGGAGGCAGTCAAAATGAGTATTTGAATTCTTCCTACCTTATTCCTGTGCTGAGATACAGGGTGCTCCAACCCTTCAGTAAAATGCTTGATTTCGAGAGTGATCGAAACTAATGAAAACATTGTTGGGGTAAAACCTAAAGGGAAAGACCTAGCACCAAATTGCATTGGCCATCTGATCTAACTTCTGGAGGCAGTCAAAATGATCCTTACAATTCTTCCCTATCTTATTCCTGTGCTGAGATACAGGGTGCTACAACCCTGCAGTAAAATGCTTGATTTCGAGAGTGAGCGAAACTAATTAAAACATTGTTGGGGTAAAACCTAAAGGGAAAGACCTAGCACCAAATTGCATTGGCCATCTGATCTAACTTCTGGAGGCAGTCCAAATGAGTATTTGAATTCTTCCCTACCTTATTCCTCTGCTGAGATACAGGGTGCTCCAACCCGGCAGTAAAATGCTTGATTTCGAGAGTGATTGAAACTAATGAAAACATTGTTGGGGTAAAACCTAAAGGGAAAGGCCTAGCACCAAATTGCATTGGCCATCTGATCTAACTTCTGGAGGCAGTCAAAATGATCCTTAGAATTCTTCCCTACCTTATTCCTGTGCTGAGATACAGGGTGCTCCAACCCTCCAGTAAAATGCTTGATTTTGAGAGTGATCGAAACTAATGAAAACATTGTTGGGGTAGAATCTAAAGGGAAAGACCTAGGTCCAATTGCATTGGCCATCTGATCTAACTTCTGGAGGCAGTCAAAATGAGTATTTGAATTCTTCCCTACCTTATTCCTGTGCTGAGATACAGGGTGCTCCAACCCTGCAGTAAAATGCTTGATTTCTACAGTGAGCGAAACTAATGAAAACATTGTTGGGGTAAAACCTAAAGGGAAAGGCCTAGCACCAAATTGCGTTGGCCATCTGATCTAACTTCTGGAGGCAGTCAAAATGACTTTTTGAATTCTTCCCTACCTTATTCCTCTGCTGAGATACAGGGTGCTCCAACCTGCTGTAAAATGCTTGATTTCTACAGTGAGCGAAAGTAATGAAAACATTGTTGGGGTAAAACCTAAAGGGAAAGGCCTAGCACCAAATTGCATTGGCCATCTGATCTAACTTCTGGAGGCAGTCAAAATGAGTATTTGAATTCTTCCCTACCTTATTCCTGTGCTGAGATACAGGGTGCTCCAACCCTTCAGTAAAATGCTTGATTTCGAGAGTGATCGAAACTAATGAAAACATTGTTGGGGTAAAACCTAAAGGAAAGACCTAGCACCAAATTGCATTGGGCATCTGATCTAACTTCTGGAGGCAGTCAAAATGATCCTTACAATTCTTCCCTATCTTATTCCTGTGCTGAGATACAGGGTGCTACAACCCTGCAGTAAACTGCTTGATTTCGAGAGTGAGCGAAACTAATGAAAACATTGTTGGGGTAAAACCTAAAGGGAAAGACCTAGCACCAAATTGCATTGGCCATCTGATCTAACTTCTGGAGGCAGTCAAAATGATCTTTAGAATTCTTCCCTACCTTTTTCCTCTGCTGAGATACAGGGTGCTCCAACCCTTCAGTAAAATGCTTGATTTCGAGAGTGAGCGAAACTAATGAAAACATTGTTGGGGTAAAACCTAAAGGGAAAGACCTAGCACCAAATTGCATTGTCCATCTGATCTAACTTCTGGAGGCAGTCAAAATGAGTATTTGAATTCTTCCCTACCTTATTCCTGTGCTGAGATGCAGGGTGCTCCAACCCTGCAGTAAAATGCTTGATTTTGAGAGTGAGCGAAACTAATGAAAACATTGTTGGGGTAAAACCTAAAGGGAAAGACCTAGCACCAAATTGCATTGGCCATCTGATCTAACTTCTGGAGGCAGTCAAAATGATCCTTACAATTCTTCCCTATCTTATTCCTGTGCTGAGATACAGGGTGCTACAACCCTGCAGTAAACTGCTTGATTTCGAGAGTGATCGAAGCTAATGAAAACATTGTTGGGGTAAAACCTAAAGGGAAAGACCTAGCACCAAATTGCATTGTCCATCTGATCTAACTTCTGGAGGCAGTCAAAATGAGCCTTACAATTCTTCCCTACGTTATTCCTGTGCTGAGATACAGGGTGCTCCAACCCTACAGTTGGCTTGGACAGCAGCACTCTGAACTGGGTTAGGAACTGGCTGGATGGCCGAACCCAGAGAGTGGTGGTGAATGGTGTCACATCCGGCTGGCGACCAGTCAGTAGTGGAGTCCCCCAGGGATCAGTGCTGGGCCCCATCCTCTTTAACATCTTTGTTGATGATCTGGATGAGGGCATTGAGTCTATCATCAGTAAATTTGCTGACGACACCAAGCTGGGGACAGGAGTTGATCTGCTAGAGGGTAGAGAGGCTTTGCAGAGAGACCTCGACAGGCTGGACAGATGGGCAGAGTCCAACGGCATGAAATTTAATGCATCCAAGTGCCGGGTTCTGCACATTGGCCACAACAACCCCATGCAGTGCTACAGGCTGGGGTCAGAGTGGCTGGAGAGCAGCCAAGCAGAAAGGGACCTGGGAGTGCTGGTTGATGGTAGGATGAACATGAGCCTGCAGTGTGCCCAGGCAGCCAAGAGGGCCAATGGTATCCTGGCCTGCATTAAGAACAGTGTGGCCAGCAGGAGCAGGGAGGTCATTCTGCCCCTGTACACTGCACTGGTTAGGCCACACCTCGAGTACTGTGTCCAGTTCTGGGCCCCTCAGTTTAGGAAGGATGTTGACTTGCTGGAGCGAGTCCAGAGAAGGGCAACGAGGTTGGTGAGGGGCTTGGAACACAAGCCCTATGAGGAGAGACTGAGGGAGCTGGGGCTGCTTAGCCTGGAGGGGAGGAGACTCAGGGGTGACCTCATTACTCTCTACAACTACCTGAAGGGGGGTTGTAAACAGGCAGAGGTTGGTCTCTTCTCCCAGGCAGCCAGCACCAGAACAAGAGGACACAGTCTCAGGCTGCGCCAGGGAAGTTCAGGCTGGAGGTCAGGAGGAAGTTTTACACAGAGAGTGATTGCCCATTGGAACGGGCTGCCTGGGGAGGTGGTGGAGTCGCCGTCACTGGAGGTGTTCAGGAGGAGACTTGACAGGGTGCTTGGATAGATGGGTTAGTTGATTAGGTGGTGTTGGGTGATAGGTTGGACGTGATGATCTTGAAGGTCTCTTCCAACCTGGTTTATTCTATTCTATTCTATTCTATTCTAAAATGCTTGATTTTGAGAGTGATTGAAACTAATGAAAACATTGTTGGGGTAAAACCTAAAGGGAAAGACCTAGCACCAAATTGCATTGGCCATCTGATATAACTTCTGGAGGCAGTCAAAATGAGTATTTGAATTCTTCCCTACCTTATTCCTGTGCTGAGATACAGGGTGCTCCAACCCTGCAGTAAAATGCTTGATTTCTACAGTGAGCGAAACTAATGAAAACATTGTTGGGGTAAAACCTAAAGGGAAAGGCCTAGCACCAAATTGCGTTGGCCATCTGATCTAACTTCTGGAGGCAGTCAAAATGAGTATTTGAATTCTTCCCTACCTTATTCCTCTGCTGAGATACAGGGTGCTCCAAACTGCTGTAAAATGCTTGATTTCTACAGTGAGCGAAAGTAATGAAAACATTGTTAGGGTAAAACCTAAGGGAAAAGCCTAGCACCAAATTGCATTGGCCATCTGATCTAACTTCTGGAGGCAGTCAAAATGAGTATTTGAATTCTTCCCTACCTTATTCCTGTGCTGAGATACAGGGTGCTCCAACCCTGCAGTAAAATGCATGATTTCTACAGTGATCGAAACTAATGAAAACATTGTAGGGGTAAAAACCTAAAGGGAAAGGTCTAGCACCAAATTGCATAGGCCATCTGATCTAACTTCTGGAGGCAGTCAAAATGAGTATTTGAATTCTTCCCTACCTTACTCCTGTGCTGAGATACAGGGTGCTCCATCCCTGCAGTAAAATGCTTGATTTCGAGAGTGATCGAAACTAATGAAAACATTGTTGGGGTAAAACCTAAAGGGAAAGACCTAGCACCAAATTGCATTGGCCATCTGATCTAACTTCTGGAGGCAGTCAAAATGATCTTTAGAATTCTTCCCTACCTTTTTCCTCTGCTGAGATACAGGGTGCTCTAACCCTGCAGTAAAATGCTTGATTTCGAGTGTGAGCGAAAGTAATGAAAACATTGTTGGGGTGAAACCTAAAGGGAAAGACCTAGCACCAAATTGCATTGGGCATCTGATCTAACTTCTGGAGGCAGTCAAAATGAGCCTTACAATTCTTCCTACCTTATTCCTGTGCTGAGATACAGGGTGCTCCAACCCTACAGTAAAATGCTTGATTTTGAGAGTGATTGAAACTTATGAAAACATTGTTGGGGTAAAACCTAAAGGGAAAGACCTAGCACCAAATTGCATTGCCCATCTGATCTAACTTCTGGAGGCAGTCCAAATGAGTATTTGAATTCTTCCCTACCTTATTCCTGTGCTGAGATACAGGGTGCTCCAACCCGGCAGTAAAATGCTTGATTTCGAGAGTGAGCGAAACTAATGAAAAAATTGTTGGGGTAAAACCTAAAGGGAAAGACCTAGCACCAAATTGCATTGGCCATCTGATCTAACTTCTGGAGGCAGTCAAAATGATCTTTAGAATTCTTCCCTACCTTTTTCCTCTGCTGAGATACAGGGTGCTCCAACCGCGCTGTAAAATGCTTGATTTTGAGAGTGATCGAAACTAATGAAAACATTGTTGGGGTAGAAACTAAATGGAAAGACCTAGGTCCAATTGCATTGACCATCTGATCTAACTTCTGGAGGCAGTCAAAATGAGTATTTGAATTCTTCCCTACCTTATTCCTGTGCTGAGATACAGGGTGCTCCAACCCTGCAGTAAAATGCTTGATTTCTACAGTGATCGAAACTAATGAAAACATTGTTGGGGTAAAACCTAAAGGGAAAGACCTAGCACCAAATTGCATTGGCCATCTGATCTAACTTCTGGAGGCAGTCAAAATGAGCATTTGAATTTTCCCTACCTTATTCCTCTGCTGAGATACAGGGTGCTCCAACCCTGCAGTAAAACCTTGATTTCTACACTGATAGAAACTAATGAAAACATTGTTGGGGTAAAACGTAAAGGGAAAGGCCTAGCACCAAATTGCATTGGCCATCTGATCTAACTTCTGGAGGCAGTCAAAATGATCTTTAGAATTCTTCCCTACCTTATTCCTGTGCTGAGATACAGGGTGCTCCAAACCTACAGTAAAATGCTTGATTTCGAGAGTGATCGAAACTAATGAAAACATTGTTGGGGTAAAACCTAAAGGGAAAGACCTAGCACCAAATTGCATTGGCCATCTGATCTAACTTCTGGAGGCAGTCCAAATGAGTATTTGAATTCTTCCCTACCTTTTTCCTCTGCTGAGATACAGGGTGCTCTAACCCTGCAGTAAAATGCTTGATTTCGAGTGTGAGCGAAAGTAATGAAAACATTGTTGGGGTAAAACCTAAAGGGAAAGGCCTAGCACCAAATTGCGTTGGCCAGCTGATCTAACTTCTGGAGGCAGTCAAAATGAGTATTTGAATTCTTCCCTACCTTATTCCTGTGCTGAGATACAGGGTGCTCCAACCCTGCAGTAAAATGCTTGATTTCTACAGTGAGCGAAAGTAATGAAAACATTGTTGGGGTAAAACCTAAAGGGAAAGACCTAGCACCAAATTGCATTGGCCATCTGATCTAACTTCTGGAGGCAGTCAAAATGAGTATTTGAATTCTTCCCTACCTTAGTCCTGTGCTGAGATACAGGGTGCTCCAACAATGCAGTAAAATGCTTGATTTCGAGAGTGATCGAAACTAATGAAAACATTGTTGGGGTAAAACCTAAAGGGAAAGACCTAGCACCAAATTGCATTGGCCATCTGATCTAACTTCTGGAGGCAGTCAAAATGATCCTTACAATTCTTCCCTATCTTATTCCTGTGCTGAGATACAGGGTGCTACAACCCAGCAGTAAACTGCTTGATTACGAGAGTGAGCGAAACTAATGAAAACATTGTTGGGGTAAAACCTAAAGGGAAAGACCTAGCACCAAATTGCATTGTCCATCTGATCTAACTTCTGGAGGCAGTCAAAATGAGACTTACAATTCTTCCCTACCTTATTCCTGTGCTGAGATACAGGGTGCTCCAACTCTACAGTAAAATGCTTGATTTTGAGAGTGATTGAAACTAATGAAAACATTGTTGGGGTAAAACCTAAAGGGAAAGACCTAGCACCAAATTGCATTGGCCATCTGATCTAACTTCTGGAGGCAGTCAAAATGAGTATTTGAATTCTTCCCTACCTTATTCCTGTGCTGAGATACAGTGTGTTGCAACCCTACCGTAAAATGCCTGATTTTGAGAGTGATTGAAACTAATGAAAACATTGTTGGGGTAAAACCTAAAGGGAAAGACCTAGCTCCAAATTGCATTGGCCATCTGATCTACCTTCTGGAGGCAGTCAAAATGAGTATTTGAATTCTTCCCTACGTTATTCCTGTGCTGAGATACAGTGTGCTCCAACCTGCTGTAAAGTGCTTGATTTTGAGAGTGATCGAAACTAATGAAAACGTTGTTGGGGTAAAACCTAAAGGGAAACGCCTAGCACCAAATTGCATTGGCCATCTGATCTAACTTCTGGAGGCAGTCAAAATGAGTATTTGAATTCTTCCCTACCTTATTCCTGTGCTGAGATACAGGGTGCTCCAACCCTACAGTAAAATGCTTGATTTCTACAGTGATCGAAACTAATGAAAACATTGTAGGGGTAAAAACCTAAAGGGAAAGGTCTAGCACCAAATTGCATAGGCCATCTGATCTAACTTCTGGAGGCAGTCAAAATGAGTATTTGAATTCTTCCCTACCTTACTCTTGTGCTGAGATACAGGGTGCTCTAACCCTGCAGTAAAATGCTTGATTTCTACAGTGAGCGAAAGTAATGAAAACATTGTTGGGGTAAAACCTAAAAGGAAAGGTCTAGCACCAAATTGCATTGGCCATCTGATCTAACTTCTGGAGGCAGTCAAAATGAGTATTTGAATTCTTCCCTACCTTATTCCTGTGCTGAGATACAGGGTGCTCCAAACCTACAGTAAAATGCTAGATTACAACAGTGACTGAAACTAATGAAAACATTGTTGCGGTAAAACCTAAAGGGAAAGACCTAGCACCACATTGCATTGGCCATCTGATCTAACTTCTGGAGGCAGTCAAAATGATCTTTAGAATTCTTCCCTACCTTTTTCCTCTGCTGAGATACAGGGTGCTCTAACCCTGCAGTAAAATGCTTGATTTCGAGTGTGAGCGAAAGTAATGAAAACATTGTTGGGGTGAAACCTAAACGGAAAGACCTAGCACCAAATTGCATTGGGCATCTGATCTAACTTCTGGAGGCAGTCAAAATGAGCCTTACAATTCTTCCTACCTTATTCCTGTGCTGAGATACAGGGTGCTCCAAACCTACAGTAAAATGCTTGATTTTGAGAGTGATTGAAACTTATGAAAACATTGTTGGGGTAAAACCTAAAGGGAAAGACCTAGCACCAAATTGCATTGGCCATCTGATGTAAATTCTGGAGGCAGTCCAAATGAGTATTTGAATTCTTCCCTACCTTATTCCTCTGCTGAGATACAGGGTGCTCCAACCCGGCACTAAAATGCTTGATTTCGAGAGTGAGCGAAACTAATGAAAAAATTGTTGGGGTAACACCTAAAGGGAAAGACCTAGCACCAAATTGCATTGGCCATCTGATCTAACTTCTGGAGGCAGTCAAAATGATCCTTAGAATTCTTCCCTACCTTTTTCCTCTGCTGAGATACAGGGTGCTCCAACCCTGCAGTAAAATGCTTGATTTTGAGAGTGATCGAAACTAATGAAAACATTGTTGGGGTAAAACCTAAAGGGAAAGGCCTACCACCAAATTGCATTGGCCATCTGATCTAACTTCTGGAGGCAGTCAAAATGACCCTTACAATTCTTCCCTACCTTTTTCCTCTGCTGAGATACAGGGTGCTCCAACCCTCCAGTAAAATGCTTGATTTTGAGAGTGATCGAAACTAATGAAAACATTGTTGGGGTAGAAACTAAATGGAAAGACCTAGGTCCAATTGCATTGGCCATCTGATCTAACTTCTGGAGGCAGTCAAAATGAGTATTTGAATTCTTCCCTACCTTATTCCTGTGCTGAGATACAGGGTGCTCCAACCCTGCAGTAAAATGCTTGATTTCTACAGTGATCGAAACTAATGAAAACATTGTTGGGGTAAAACCTAAAGGAAAGGCCTAGCACCAAATTGCATTGGCCATCTGATGTAACTTCTGGAGGCAGTCAAAATGAGCATTTGAATTTTCCCTACCTTATTCCTCTGCTGAGATACAGGGTGCTCCAACCCTGCAGTAAAAGCTTGATTTCTACACTGATCGAAACTAATGAAAACATTGTTGGGGTAAAACCTAAAGGGAAAGGCCTAGCACCAAATTGCATTGGCCATCTGATCTAACTTCTGGAGGCAGTCAAAATGATCCTTAGAATTCTTCCCTACCTTATTCCTCTGCTGAGATACAGGGTGCTCCAACCCTGCAGTAAAATGCTTGATTTCTACAGTGATCGAAACTAATGAAAACATTGTTGGGGTAAAACCTAAAGGGAAAGGCCTAGCACCAAATTGCATTGGCCATCTGATCTAACTTCTGGAGGCAGTCAAAATGAGTATTTGAATTCTTCCCTACCTCATTCCAGTGCTGAGATACAGGGTGCTGTAAACCTGCAGTAAAATGCTTGAATTTGAGAGTGAGCGAAACTAATGAAAACATTGTTGGGGTAAAACCTAAAGGGAAAGGCCTAGCACCAAATTGCATTGGACATCTGATGTAACTTCTGGAGGCAGTCAAAATGATCCTTAGAATTCTGCCCTATCTTATTCCTGTGCTGAGATACAGGGTGCTGTAACCCTGCAGTAAAATGCTTGATTTCGAGAGTGAGCGAAACTAATGAAAACATTGTTGGGGTAAAACCTAAAGGGAAATGCCTAGCACCAAATTGCATTGGCCATCTGATCTAACTTCTGGAGGCAGTCAAAATGAGTATTTGAATTCTTCCCTACCTTATTCCTGTGCTGAGATACAGGGTGCTCCATCACTTCAGTAAAATTCTTGATTTCAAGGCAGATCGAAACTAATGAAAACATTGTTGGGGTAAAACCTAAAGGAAAGGTCTAGCATCCAATTGCATTGGCCATCTGATCTAACTTCTGGAGGCAGTCAAAATGATCCTTAGAATTCTTCCCTACCTTATTCCTGTGCTGAGATACAGGGTGCTCCAACCCTACAGTAAAATGCTTGATATCGACATGAGCGAAACTAATGAAAACATTGTTGGGGTAAAACCTAAAGGGAAAGGCCTAGCACCAAATTGCATTGGCCATCTGATCTAACTTCTGGAGGCAGTCAAAATGAGTATTTGAATTCTTCCCTACCTTATTCCTGTGCTCAGACACAGGGTGCTCCAACCCTGCTGTAAAATGCTTGATTTTGAGAGTGATCGAAACTAATGAAAACATTGTTGGGGTAAAACCTAAATGCAAAGGCCTAGCACCAAATTCCATTGGCCATCTGATGTAACTTCTGGAGGCAGTAAAAATGAGTATTTGAATTCTTCCCTACTTTATTCCTGTGATGAGATACAGGGTGCTCCATCCTGCCGTAAAATGCTTGATTTTGAGAGTGATCGAAACTAATGAAAACATTGTTGGGGTAAAACCTAAAGGGAAAGGCCTAGCACCAAATTGCATTGGCCATCTGATCTAACTTCTGGAGGCAGTCAAAATGAGCCTTACAATTCTTCCCTACCTTATTCCTGTGCTGAGATGCAGGGTGCTGTAAACCCTACAGTAAAATGCTTGATTTCGAGAGTGAGCGAAACTAATGAAAACATTGTTGGGGTAAAACCTAAAGGGAAAGGCCTAGCACCAAATTGCATTGGCCATCTGATCTAACTTCTGGAGGCAGTCAAAATGAGTATTTGAATTCTTCCCTACCTTATTCCTCTGCTGCGATACAGGGTGCTCCAACCCTCCAGTAAAATGGTTGATTTCGAGAGTGAGTGAAACTAATGAAAACATTGTTGGGGTAAAACCTAGAGGGAAAGGTCTAGCACCAAATTGCATTGGCCATCTGATCTAACTTCTGGAGGCAGTCAAAATGAGTATTTGAATTCTTCCCTACCTTACTCTTGTGCTGAGATACAGGGTGCTCCAACCCGGCAGTAAAATGCTTGATTTCTACAGTGATCGAAACTAATGAAAACATTGTTGGGGTAAAACCTAAAGGGAAAGACCTAGCACCAAATTGCATTGGCCATCTGATCTAACTTCTGGAGGCAGTCAAAATGAGTATTTGAATTCTTCCCTACCTTATTCCTGTGCTGAGACACAGGGTGCTCCAACCCTGCAGTAAAATGCTTGATTTTGAGAGTGATCGAAAGTAATGAAAACATTGTTGGGGTAAAACCTAAATGGAAAGGCCTAGCACCAAATTGCATTGGCCATCTGATCTAACTTCTGGAGGCAGTCAAAATGAGTATTTGAATTCTTCCCTACCTTATTCCTCTGCTGAGATACAGGGTGCTCCAACACTCCAGTAAAATGCTTGATTTCTACAGTGATCGAAACTAATGAAAACACTGTAGGGGTAAAAACCTAAAGGGAAAGGTCACGCACCAAATTGCATAGGCCATCTGATCTAACTTCTGGAGGCAGTCAAAATGATCTTTAGAATTCTTCCCTACCTTATTCCTGTGCTGAGATACAGGGTGCTCTAACCCTGCAGTAAAATGCTTGATATCGAGAGTGATCGAAACTAATGAAAACATTGTTGGGGTAAAACCTAAAGGGAAAGACCTAGCACCAAATTGCATTGGCCATCTGATCTAACTTCTGGAGGCAGTCAAAATGATCTTTAGAATTCTTCCCTACCTTTTTCCTCTGCTGAGATACAGGGTGCTCCAACCCTGCAGTAAAATGCATGATTTCGAGAGTGAGCGAAACTAATGAAAACATTGTTGGGGTAAAACCTAAAGGGAAAGGCCTAGCACCAAATTGCATTGGCCATCTGATCTAACTTCTGGAGGCAGTCAAAATGATCTTTAGAATTCTTACCTACCTTATTCCTGTGTTGAGATACAGGGTGCTCCAAACCTACAGTAAAATGCTTGATTACAACAGTGACCGAAACTAATGAAAACATTGTTGGGGTAAAACCTAAAGGGAAAGGCCTAGCACCAAATTGCATTGGCCATCTGATCTAACTTCTGGAGGCAGTCAAAATGATCTTCAGAATTCTTCCCTACCTTTTTCCTCTGCTGAGATACAGGGTGCTCTAACCCTGCAGTAAAATGCTTGATTTCGAGTGTGAGCGAAAGTAATGAAAACATTGTTGGGGTAAAACCTAAAGGGTAAGGCCTAGCACCAAATTGCGTTGGCCAGCTGATCTAACTTCTGGAGGCAGTCAAAATGAGTATTTTAATTCTTCCCTACCTTATTCCTCTGCTGAGATACAGGGTGCTCCAACCTGCTGTAAAATGCTTGATTTCTACAGTGAGCGAAAGTAATGAAAACATTGTTGGGGTAAAACCTAAAGGGAAAGACCTAGCACCAAATTGCATTGGCCATCTGATCTAACTTCTGGAGGCAGTCAAAATGAGTATTTGAATTCTTCCCTACCTTATTCCTGTGCTGAGATACAGGGTGCTCCAACCCTTCAGTAAAATGCTTGATTTCGAGAGTGATCGAAACTAATGAAAACATTGTTGGGGTAAAACCTAAAGGGAAAGACCTAGCACCAAATTGCATTGGCCATCTGATCTAACTTCTGGAGGCAGTCAAAATGATCCTTACAATTCTTCCCTATCTTATTCCTGTGCTGAGATACAGGGTGCTACAACCCTGCAGTAAAATGCTTGATTTCGAGAGTGAGCGAAACTAATGAAAACATTGTTGGGGTAAAACCTAAAGGGAAAGACCTAGCACCAAATTGCATTGGCCATCTGATCTAACTTCTGGAGGCAGTCAAAATGAGACTTACAATTCTTCCCTACCTTATTCCTGTGCTGAGATACAGGGTGCTCCAACCCTACAGTAAAATGCTTGATTTTGAGAGTGATTGAAACTAATGAAAACATTGTTGGGGTAAAACCTAAAGGGAAAGACCTAGCACCAAATTGCATTGGCCATCTGATCTAACTTCTGGAGGCAGTCAAAATGAGTATTTGAATTCTTCCCTACCTTATTCCTCTGCTGAGATACAGGGTGTTGCAACCCTACCGTAAAATGCCTGATTTTGAGAGTGATCGAAACTAATGAAAACATTGTTGGGGTAAAACCTAAAGGGAAAGACCTAGCTCCAAATTGCATTGGCCATCTGATCTAACTTCTGGAGGCAGTCAAAATGAGTATTTGAATTCTTCCCTACGTTATTCCTGTGCTGAGATACAGTGTGCTCCAACCTGCTGTAAAGTGCTTGATTTTGAGAGTGATCGAAACTAATGAAAACATTGTTGGGGTAAAACCTAAAGGGAAATGCCTAGCACCAAATTGCATTGGCCATCTGATCTAACTTCTGGAGGCAGTCAAAATGAGTATTTGAATTCTTCCCTACCTTATTCCTGTGCTGAGATACAGGGTGCTCCAACCCGGCAGTAAAATGCTTGATTTCTACAGTGATCGAAACTAATGAAAACATTGTAGGGGTAAAAACCTAAAGGGAAAGGTCTAGCACCAAATTGCATAGGCCATCTGATCTAACTTCTGGAGGCAGTCAAAATGAGTATTTGAATTCTTCCCTACCTTACTCCTGTGCTGAGATACAGGGTGCTCTAACCCTGCAGTAAAATGCTTGATTTCTACAGTGATCGAAACTAATGAAAACATTGTTGGGGTAAAACCTAAAAGGAAAGGTCTAGCACCAAATTGCATTGGCCATCTGATCTAACTTCTGGAGGCAGTCAAAATGAGTATTTGAATTCTTCCCTACCTTATTCCTGTGCTGAGATACAGGGTGCTCCAAACCTACAGTAAAATGCTTGATTTCTACAGTGACCGAAACTAATGAAAACATTGTTGGGGTAAAACCTAAAGGGAAAGACCTAGCACCAAATTGCATTGCCCATCTGATCTAACTTCTGGATGTAGTCAAAATGATCTTTAGAATTCTTCCCTACCTTTTTCCTCTGCTGAGATACAGGGTGCTCCAACCCTGCAGTAAAATGCTTGATTTCGAGTGTGAGCGAAAGTAATGAAAACATTGTTGGGGTGAAACCTAAAGGGAAAGACCTAGCACCAAATTGCATTGGCCATCTGATCTAACTTCTGGAGGCAGTCAAAATGAGCCTTACAATTCTTCCTACCTTATTCCTGTGCTGAGATACAGGGTGCTCCAACCCTACAGTAAAATGCTTGATTTTGAGAGTGATTGAAACTTATGAAAACATTGTTGGGGTAAAACCTAAAGGGAAAGACCTAGCACCAAATTGCATTGGCCATCTGATGTAACTTCTGGAGGCAGTCCAAATGAGTATTTGAATTCTTCCCTACCTTATTCCTCTGCTGAGATACAGGGTGCTCCAACCCGGCAGTAAAATGCTTGATTTCGAGAGTGATTGAAACTAATGAAAACATTGTTGGGGTAAAACCTAAAGGGAAAGGCCTAGCACCAAATTGCATTGGCCATCTGATCTAACTTCTGGAGGCAGTCAAAATGATCCTTAGAATTCTTCCCTACCTTATTCCTGTGCTGAGATACAGGGTGCTCCAACCCTCCAGTAAAATGCTTGATTTTGAGAGTGATCGAAACTAATGAAAACATTGTTGGGGTAGAATCTAAATGGAAAGACCTAGGTCCAATTGCATTGGCCATCTGATCTAACTTCTGGAGGCAGTCAAAATGAGTATTTGAATTCTTCCCTACCTTATTCCTGTGCTGAGATACAGGGTGCTCCAACCCTGCAGTAAAATGCTTGATTTCTACAGTGAGCGAAACTAATGAAAACATTGTTGGGGTAAAACCTAAAGGGAAAGGCCTAGCACCAAATTGCGTTGGCCATCTGATCTAACTTCTGGAGGCAGTCAAAATGACTTTTGAATTCTTCCCTACCTTATTCCTCTGCTGAGATACAGGGTGCTCCAACCTGCTGTAAAATGCTTGATTTCTACAGTGAGCGAAAGTAATGAAAACATTGTTGGGGTAAAACCTAAAGGGAAAGGCCTAGCACCAAATTGCATTGGCCATCTGATCTAACTTCTGGAGGCAGTCAAAATGAGTATTTGAATTCTTCCCTACCTTATTCCTGTGCTGAGATACAGGGTGCTCCAACCCTTCAGTAAAATGCTTGATTTCGAGAGTGATCGAAACTAATGAAAACATTGTTGGGGTAAAACCTAAAGGAAAGACCTAGCACCAAATTGCATTGGGCATCTGATCTAACTTCTGGAGGCAGTCAAAATGATCCTTACAATTCTTCCCTATCTTATTCCTGTGCTGAGATACAGGGTGCTACAACCCTGCAGTAAACTGCTTGATTTCGAGAGTGAGCGAAACTAATGTAAACATTGTTGGGGTAAAACCTAAAGGGAAAGACCTAGCACCAAATTGCATTGGCCATCTGATCTAACTTCTGGAGGCAGTCAAAATGATCTTTAGAATTCTTCCTACCTTTTTCCTCTGCTGAGATACAGGGTGCTCCAACCCTTCAGTAAAATGCTTGATTTCGAGAGTGAGCGAAACTAATGAAAACATTGTTGGGGTAAAACCTAAAGGGAAAGACCTAGCACCAAATTGCATTGTCCATCTGATCTAACTTCTGGAGGCAGTCAAAATGAGTATTTGAATTCTTCCCTACCTTATTCCTGTGCTGAGATGCAGGGTGCTCCAACCCTGCAGTAAAATGCTTGATTTTGAGAGTGAGCGAAACTAATGAAAACATTGTTGGGGTAAAACCTAAAGGGAAAGACCTAGCACCAAATTGCATTGGCCATCTGATCTAACTTCTGGAGGCAGTCAAAATGATCCTTACAATTCTTCCCTATCTTATTCCTGTGCTGAGATACAGGGTGCTACAACCCTGCAGTAAACTGCTTGATTTCGAGAGTGATCGAAGCTAATGAAAACATTGTTGGGGTAAAACCTAAAGGGAAAGACCTAGCACCAAATTGCATTGTCCATCTGATCTAACTTCTGGAGGCAGTCAAAATGAGCCTTACAATTCTTCCTACGTTATTCCTGTGCTGAGATACAGGGTGCTCCAACCCTACAGTTGGCTTGGACAGCAGCACTCTGAACTGGGTTAGGAACTGGCTGGATGGCCGAACCCAGAGAGTGGTGGTGAATGGTGTCACATCCGGCTGGCGACCAGTCAGTAGTGGAGTCCCCCAGGGATCAGTGCTGGGCCCCATCCTCTTTAACATCTTTGTTGATGATCTGGATGAGGGCATTGAGTCTATCATCAGTAAATTTGCTGACGACACCAAGCTGGGGACAGGAGTTGATCTGCTAGAGGGTAGAGAGGCTTTGCAGAGAGACCTCGACAGGCTGGACAGATGGGCAGAGTCCAACGGCATGAAATTTAATGCATCCAAGTGCCGGGTTCTGCACATTGGCCACAACAACCCCATGCAGTGCTACAGGCTGGGGTCAGAGTGGCTGGAGAGCAGCCAAGCAGAAAGGGACCTGGGAGTGCTGGTTGATGGTAGGATGAACATGAGCCTGCAGTGTGCCCAGGCAGCCAAGAGGGCCAATGGTATCCTGGCCTGCATTAAGAACAGTGTGGCCAGCAGGAGCAGGGAGGTCATTCTGCCCCTGTACACTGCACTGGTTAGGCCACACCTCGAGTACTGTGTCCAGTTCTGGGCCCCTCAGTTTAGGAAGGATGTTGACTTGCTGGAACGAGTCCAGAGAAGGGCAACGAAGTTAGTGAGGGGCTTGGAACACAAGCCCTATGAGGAGAGACTGAGGGAGCTGGGGCTGCTTAGCCTGGAGGGGAGGAGACTCAGGGGTGACCTCATTACTCTCTACAACTACCTGAAGGGGGGTTGTAAACAGGCAGAGGTTGGTCTCTTCTCCCAGGCAGCCAGCACCAGAACAAGAGGACACAGTCTCAGGCTGCGCCAGGGGAAGTTCAGGCTGGAGGTCAGGAGGAAGTTTTACACAGAGAGAGTGATTGCCCATTGGAACGGGCTGCCTGGGGAGGTGGTGGAGTCGCCGTCACTGGAGGTGTTCAGGAGGAGACTTGACAGGGTGCTTGGATAGATGGGTTAGTTGATTAGGTGGTGTTGGGTGATAGGTTGGACGTGATGATCTTGAAGGTCTCTTCCAACCTGGTTTATTCTATTCTATTCTATTCTATTCTAAAATGCTTGATTTTGAGAGTGATTGAAACTAATGAAAACATTGTTGGGGTAAAACCTAAAGGGAAAGACCTAGCACCAAATTGCATTGGCCATCTGATATAACTTCTGGAGGCAGTCAAAATGAGTATTTGAATTCTTCCCTACCTTATTCCTGTGCTGAGATACAGGGTGCTCCAACCCTGCAGTAAAATGCTTGATTTCTACAGTGAGCGAAACTAATGAAAACATTGTTGGGGTAAAACCTAAAGGGAAAGGCCTAGCACCAAATTGCGTTGGCCATCTGATCTAACTTCTGGAGGCAGTCAAAATGAGTATTTGAATTCTTCCCTACCTTATTCCTCTGCTGAGATACAGGGTGCTCCAACCTGCTGTAAAATGCTTGATTTCGAGAGTGAGCAAAACTAATGAACATATTTTAGGGGTAAAACCTAAAGGGAAAGACCTAGCACAAAATTGCATTTGCCATCTGACCTAACTTCTGGAGGCAGTCAAAATGAGTATTTGAATTCTTCCCTACCTTATTCCTGTGCTGAGATACAGGGTGCTCCAACCCTGCAGTAAAATGCATGATTTCTACAGTGATCGAAACTAATGAAAACATTGTAGGGGTAAAAACCTAAAGGGAAAGGTCTAGCACCAAATTGCATAGGCCATCTGATCTAACTTCTGGAGGCAGTCAAAATGAGTATTTGAATTCTTCCCTACCTTACTCCTGTGCTGAGATACAGGGTGCTCCATCCCTGCAGTAAAATGCTTGATTTCGAGAGTGATCGAAACTAATGAAAACATTGTTGGGGTAAAACCTAAAGGGAAAGACCTAGCACCAAATTGCATTGGCCATCTGATCTAACTTCTGGAGGCAGTCAAAATGATCTTTAGAATTCTTCCCTACCTTTTTCCTCTGCTGAGATACAGGGTGCTCTAACCCTGCAGTAAAATGCTTGATTTCGAGTGTGAGCGAAAGTAATGAAAACATTGTTGGGGTGAAACCTAAAGGGAAAGACCTAGCACCAAATTGCATTGGGCATCTGATCTAACTTCTGGAGGCAGTCAAAATGAGCCTTACAATTCTTCCTACCTTATTCCTGTGCTGAGATACAGGGTGCTCCAACCCTACAGTAAAATGCTTGATTTTGAGAGTGATTGAAACTAATGAAAACATTGTTGGGGTAAAACCTAAAGGGAAAGACCTAGCACCAAATTGCATTGCCCATCTGATGTAACTTCTGGAGGCAGTCCAAATGAGTATTTGAATTCTTCCCTACCTTATTCCTGTGCTGAGATACAGGGTGCTCCAACCCGGCAGTAAAATGCTTGATTTCGAGAGTGAGCGAAACTAATGAAAAAATTGTTGGGGTAAAACCTAAAGGGAAAGACCTAGCACCAAATTGCATTGGCCATCTGATCTAACTTCTGGAGGCAGTCAAAATGATCTTTAGAATTCTTCCCTACCTTTTTCCTCTGCTGAGATACAGGGTGCTCCAACCGCTGTAAAATGCTTGATTTTGAGAGTGATCGAAACTAATGAAAACATTGTTGGGGTAGAAACTAAATGGAAAGACCTAGGTCCAATTGCATTGGCCATCTGATCTAACTTCTGGAGGCAGTCAAAATGAGTATTTGAATTCTTCCCTACCTTATTCCTGTGCTGAGATACAGGGTGCTCCAACCCTGCAGTAAAATGCTTGATTTCTACAGTGATCGAAACTAATGAAAACATTGTTGGGGTAAAACCTAAAGGGAAAGGCCTAGCACCAAATTGCATTGGCCATCTGATCTAACTTCTGGAGGCAGTCAAAATGAGCATTTGAATTTTCCCTACCTTATTCCTCTGCTGAGATACAGGGTGCTCCAACCCTGCAGTAAAAGCTTGATTTCTACACTGATAGAAACTAATGAAAACATTGTTGGGGTAAAACGTAAAGGGAAAGGCCTAGCACCAAATTGCATTGGCCATCTGATCTAACTTCTGGAGGCAGTCAAAATGATCTTTAGAATTCTTCCCTACCTTATTCCTGTGCTGAGATACAGGGTGCTCCAAACCTACAGTAAAATGCTTGATTACAACAGTGACCGAAACTAATGAAAACATTGTTGGGGTAAAACCTAAAGGGAAAGACCTAGCACCAAATTGCATTGGCCATCTGATCTAACTTCTGGAGGCAGTCCAAATGAGTATTTGAATTCTTCCCTACCTTTTTCCTCTGCTGAGATACAGGGTGCTCTAACCCTGCAGTAAAATGCTTGATTTCGAGTGTGAGCGAAACTAATGAAAACATTGTTGGGGTAAAACCTAAAGGGAAAGGCCTAGCACCAAATTGCGTTGGCCAGCTGATCTAACTTCTGGAGGCAGTCAAAATGAGTATTTGAATTCTTCCCTACCTTATTCCTCTGCTGAGATACAGGGTGCTCCAACCCTGCAGTAAAATGCTTGATTTCTACAGTGAGCGAAAGTAATGAAAACATTGTTGGGGTAAAACCTAAAGGGAAAGACCTAGCACCAAATTGCATTGGCCATCTGATCTAACTTCTGGAGGCAGTCAAAATGAGTATTTGAATTCTTCCCTACCTTATTCCTGTGCTGAGATACAGGGTGCTCCAACAATGCAGTAAAATGCTTGATTTCGAGAGTGATCGAAACTAATGAAAACATTGTTGGGGTAAAACCTAAAGGGAAAGACCTAGCACCAAATTGCATTGGGCATCTGATCTAACTTCTGGAGGCAGTCAAAATGATCCTTACAATTCTTCCCTATCTTATTCCTGTGCTGAGATACAGGGTGCTACAACCCAGCAGTAAACTGCTTGATTACGAGAGTGAGCGAAACTAATGAAAACATTGTTGGGGTAAAACCTAAAGGGAAAGACCTAGCACCAAATTGCATTGTCCATCTGATCTAACTTCTGGAGGCAGTCAAAATGAGACTTACAATTCTTCCCTACCTTATTCCTGTGCTGAGATACAGGGTGCTCCAACTCTACAGTAAAATGCTTGATTTTGAGAGTGATTGAAACTAATGAAAACATTGTTGGGGTAAAACCTAAAGGGAAAGACCTAGCACCAAATTGCATTGGCCATCTGATCTAACTTCTGGAGGCAGTCAAAATGAGTATTTGAATTCTTCCCTACCTTATTCCTGTGCTGAGATACAGTGTGTTGCAACCCTACCGTAAAATGCCTGATTTTGAGAGTGATTGAAACTAATGAAAACATTGTTGGGGTAAAACCTAAAGGGAAAGACCTAGCTCCAAATTGCATTGGCCATCTGATCTACCTTCTGGAGGCAGTCAAAATGAGTATTTGAATTCTTCCCTACGTTATTCCTGTGCTGAGATACAGTGTGCTCCAACCTGCTGTAAAGTGCTTGATTTTGAGAGTGATCGAAACTAATGAAAACGTTGTTGGGGTAAAACCTAAAGGGAAATGCCTAGCACCAAATTGCATTGGCCATCTGATCTAACTTCTGGAGGCAGTCAAAATGAGTATTTGAATTCTTCCCTACCTTATTCCTGTGCTGAGATACAGGGTGCTCCAACCCTACAGTAAAATGCTTGATTTCTACAGTGATCGAAACTAATGAAAACATTGTAGGGGTAAAAACCTAAAGGGAAAGGTCTAGCACCAAATTGCATAGGCCATCTGATCTAACTTCTGGAGGCAGTCAAAATGAGTATTTGAATTCTTCCCTACCTTACTCTTGTGCTGAGATACAGGGTGCTCTAACCCTGCAGTAAAATGCTTGATTTCTACAGTGATCGAAAGTAATGAAAACATTGTTGGGGTAAAACCTAAAAGGAAAGGTCTAGCACCAAATTGCATTGGCCATCTGATCTAACTTCTGGAGGCAGTCAAAATGAGTATTTGAATTCTTCCCTACCTTATTCCTGTGCTGAGATACAGGGTGCTCCAAACCTACAGTAAAATGCTTGATTACAACAGTGACTGAAACTAATGAAAACATTGTTGGGGTAAAACCTAAAGGGAAAGACCTAGCACCAAATTGCATTGGCCATCTGATCTAACTTCTGGAGGCAGTCAAAATGATCTTTAGAATTCTTCCCTACCTTTTTCCTCTGCTGAGATACAGGGTGCTCTAACCCTGCAGTAAAATGCTTGATTTCGAGTGTGAGCGAAAGTAATGAAAACATTGTTGGGGTGAAACCTAAAGGGAAAGACCTAGCACCAAATTGCATTGGGCATCTGATCTAACTTCTGGAGGCAGTCAAAATGAGCCTTACAATTCTTCCTACCTTATTCCTGTGCTGATATACAGGGTGCTCCAACCCTACAGTAAAATGCTTGATTTTGAGAGTGATTGAAACTTATGAAAACATTGTTGGGGTAAAACCTAAAGGGAAAGACCTAGCACCAAATTGCATTGGCCATCTGATGTAACTTCTGGAGGCAGTCCAAATGAGTATTTGAATTCTTCCCTACCTTATTCCTCTGCTGAGATACAGGGTGCTCCAACCCGGCACTAAAATGCTTGATTTCGAGAGTGAGCGAAACTAATGAAAAAATTGTTGGGGTAAAACCTAAAGGGAAAGACCTAGCACCAAATTGCATTGGCCATCTGATCTAACTTCTGGAGGCAGTCAAAATGATCCTTAGAATTCTTCCCTACCTTTTTCCTCTGCTGAGATACAGGGTGCTCCAACCCTGCAGTAAAATGCTTGATTTTGAGAGTGATCGAAACTAATGAAAACATTGTTGGGGTAAAACCTAAAGGGAAAGGCCTACCACCAAATTGCATTGGCCATCTGATCTAACTTCTGGAGGCAGTCAAAATGACCCTTACAATTCTTCCCTACCTTTTTCCTCTGCTGAGATACAGGGTGCTCCAACCCTCCAGTAAAATGCTTGATTTTGAGAGTGATCGAAACTAATGAAAACATTGTTGGGGTAGAAACTAAATGGAAAGACCTAGGTCCAATTGCATTGGCCATCTGATCTAACTTCTGGAGGCAGTCAAAATGAGTATTTGAATTCTTCCCTACCTTATTCCTGTGCTGAGATACAGGGTGCTCCAACCCTGCAGTAAAATGCTTGATTTCTACAGTGATCGAAACTAATGAAAACATTGTTGGGGTAAAACCTAAAGGGAAAGGCCTAGCACCAAATTGCATTGGCCATCTGATGTAACTTCTGGAGGCAGTCAAAATGAGCATTTGAATTTTCCCTACCTTATTCCTCTGCTGAGATACAGGGTGCTCCAACCCTGCAGTAAAAGCTTGATTTCTACACTGATCGAAACTAATGAAAACATTGTTGGGGTAAAACCTAAAGGGAAAGGCCTAGCACCAAATTGCATTGGCCATCTGATCTAACTTCTGGAGGCAGTCAAAATGATCCTTAGAATTCTTCCCTACCTTATTCCTCTGCTGAGATACAGGGTGCTCCAACCCTGCAGTAAAAGCTTGATTTCTACAGTGATCGAAACTAATGAAAACATTGTTGGGGTAAAACCTAAAGGGAAAGGCCTAGCACCAAATTGCGTTGGCCATCTGATCTAACTTCTGGAGGCAGTCAAAATGAGTATTTGAATTCTTCCCAACCTCATTCCAGTGCTGAGATACAGGGTGCTGTAAACCTGCAGTAAAATGCTTGATTTCGAGAGTGAGCGAAACTAATGAAAACATTGTTGGGGTAAAACCTAAAGGGAAAGGCCTAGCACCAAATTGCATTGGACATCTGATGAAACTTCTGGAGGCAGTCAAAATGATCCTTAGAATTCTGCCCTATCTTATTCCTGTGCTGAGATACAGGGTGCTGTAACCCTGCAGTAAAATGCTTGATTTCGAGAGTGAGCGAAACTAATGAAAACATTGTTTGGGTAAAACCTAAAGGGAAATGCCTAGCACCAAATTGCATTGGCCATCTGATCTAACTTCTGGAGGCAGTCAAAATGAGTATTTGAATTCTTCCCTACCTTATTCCTGTGCTGAGATACAGGGTGCTCCATCACTTCAGTAAAATTCTTGATTTCAAGGCAGATCGAAACTAATGAAAACATTGTTGGGGTAAAACCTAAAGGGAAAGGTCTAGCATCCAATTGCATTGGCCATCTGATCTAACTTCTGGAGGCAGTCAAAATGATCCTTAGAATTCTTCCCTACCTTATTCCTGTGCTGAGATACAGGGTGCTCCAGCCCTACAGTAAAATGCTTGATATCGACATGAGCGAAACTAATGAAAACATTGTTGGGGTAAAACCTAAAGGGAAAGGCCTAGCACCAAATTGCATTGGCCATCTGATCTAACTTCTGGAGGCAGTCAAAATGAGTATTTGAATTCTTCCCTACCTTATTCCTGTGCTCAGACACAGGGTGCTCCAACCCTGCTGTAAAATGCTTGATTTTGAGAGTGATCGAAACTAATGAAAACATTGTTGGGGTAAAACCTAAATGCAAAGGCCTAGCACCAAATTCCATTGGCCATCTGATGTAACTTCTGGAGGCAGTCAAAATGAGTATTTGAATTCTTCCCTACTTTATTCCTGTGCTGAGATACAGGGTGCTCCATCCTGCTGTAAAATGCTTGATTTTGAGAGTGATCGAAACTAATGAAAACATTGTTGGGGTAAAACCTAAAGGGAAAGGCCTAGCACCAAATTGCATTGGCCATCTGATCTAACTTCTGGAGGCAGTCAAAATGAGCCTTACAATTCTTCCCTACCTTATTCCTGTGCTGAGATGCAGGGTGCTGTAAACCCTACAGTAAAATGCTTGATTTCGAGAGTGAGCGAAACTAATGAAAACATTGTTGGGGTAAAACCTAAAGGGAAAGGCCTAGCACCAAATTGCATTGGCCATCTGATCTAACTTCTGGAGGCAGTCAAAATGAGTATTTGAATTCTTCCCTACCTTATTCCTCTGCTGCGATACAGGGTGCTCCAACCCTCCAGTAAAATGCTTGATTTCGAGAGTGAGTGAAACTAATGAAAACATTGTTGGGGTAAAACCTAGAGGGAAAGGTCTAGCACCAAATTGCATTGGCCATCTGATCTAACTTCTGGAGGCAGTCAAAATGAGTATTTGAATTCTTCCCTACCTTACTCTTGTGCTGAGATACAGGGTGCTCCAACCCGGCAGTAAAATGGTTGATTTCGAGAGTGATCGAAACTAATGAAAACATTGTTGGGGTAAAACCTAAAGGGAAAGACCTAGCACCAAATTGCATTGGCCATCTGATCTAACTTCTGGAGGCAGTCAAAATGAGTATTTGAATTCTTCCCTACCTTATTCCTGTGCTGAGACACAGGGTGCTCCAACCCTGCAGTAAAATGCTTGATTTTGAGAGTGATCGAAACTAATGAAAACATTGTTGGGGTAAAACCTAAAGGGAAAGACCTAGCACCAAATTGCATTGGCCATCTGATCTAACTTCTGGAGACAGTCAAAATGAGTATTTGAATTCTTCCCTACCTTATTCCTGTGCTGAGATACAGGGTGCTCCATCCTGCTGTAAAATGCTTGAATTTGAGAGTGAGCGGAAGTAATGAAAACATTGTTGGGGTAAAACCTAAAGGGAAAGGCCTAGCACCAAATTGCATTGGCCATCTGATCTAACTTCTGGAGGCAGTCAAAATGAGCCTTACAATTCTTCCCCACCTTATTCCTCTGCTGAGATACAGGCTGCTCCATCCTGCTGGAAAATGCTTGATTTGAGAGTGATCGAAACTAATGAAAACATTGTTGGGGTAAAACCTAAAGGGAAAGGCCTAGCACCAAATTGCATTGGACATCTGATGTAACTTCTGGAGGCAGTCAAAATGATCCTTAGAATTCTGCCCTACCTTATTCCTGTGCTGAGATACAGGGTGCTGTAAACCTGCAGTAAAATGCTTGATTTCGAGAGTGAGCGAAACTAATGAAAACATTGTTGGGGTAAAACCTAAAGGGAAAAGCCTAGCACCCAATTGCATTGGCCATCTGATCTAACTTCTGGAGGCAGTCAAAATGATCCTTAGAATTCTTCCCTACCTTATTCCTGTGCTGAGATACAGGGTGCTGCAACCCTGCAGTAAAATGCTTGATTTCTACAGTGATCGAAACTAATGAAAACATTGTTGGGGTAAAACCTAAAGGGAAAGGCCTAGCACCAAATTGCATTGTCCATCTGATCTAACTTCTGGAGGCAGTCAAAATGCTCCTTAGAATTCTTCCCTACCTTATTCCTGTGCTGAGATACAGGGTGCTCCAACCCTGCAGTAAAATGCTTGATTTTGAGAGTGATCGAAACTAATGAAAACATTGTTGGGGTAAAACCTAAAGGGAAAGGTCTAGCACCAAATTGCACTGTCCATCTGATCGAACTTCTGGAGGCAGTCAAAATGAGCCTTACAATTCTTCCCTACCTTATTCCTGTGCTGAGATACAGGGTGCTCCAACCCTACAGTAAAATGCTTGATTTCGAGAGTGAGCGAAACTAATGAAAACATTGTTGGGGTAAAACCTAAAGGGAAAGACCTAGCACCAAATTGCATTGGCCATCTGATCTAACTTCTGGAGGCAGTCAAAATGAGTATTTGAATTCTTCCCTACCTTATTCCTCTGCCGAGATACAGGGAGCTCCAACCCTGCAGTAAAATACTTGATTTCGAGAGTGAGCGAAACTAATGAAAACATTGTTGGGGTAAAACCTAAAGGGAAAGACCTAGCACCAAATTGCATTGGCCATCTGATCTAACTTCTGGAGGCAGTCAAAATATTGCTTAGAATTCTTCCCTACCTTATTCCTGTGCTGAGATACAGGGTGCTGTGAACCTGCTATAAATTGCTTGATTTCAAGAGTGAGCGAAACTAATGAAAACATTGTTGGGGTAAAACCTAAAGGGAAATACCTAGCAGCAAATTCCATTGGCCATCTGATCTAAATTCTGGAGGCAGTCCAAATGAGTATTTGAATTCTTCCCTACCTCATTCCTCTGCTGAGATACAGGGTGCTCCATCCCTGCAGTAAAATGCTTGATTTCTACAGTGAGCGAAACTAATGAAAACATTGTTGGGGTAAAACCTAAAGGGAAAGGCCTAGCACCAAATTGCATTGGCCATCTGATCTAACTTCTGGAGGCAGTCAAAATGAGTATTTGAATTCTTCCCTACCTTATTCCTCTACTGAGAAACAGGGTGCTCCATCCTGCTGTAAAATGCTTGAATTTGAGAGTGAGCGAAACTAATGAAAACATTGTTGGGGTAAAACCTAAAGGGAAAAGCCTAGCACCAAATTGCATTGGCCATCTGATCTAACTTCTGGAGGCAGTCAAAATGATCCTTAGAATTCTTCCCTACCTTATTCCTGTGCTGAGATACAGGGTGCTCCAACCCTGCAGTAAAATGCTTGATTTCTACAGTGATCAAAACTAATGAAAACATTGTTGGGGTAAAACCTAAAGGGAAAGGCCTAGCACCAAATTGCATTGTCCATCTGATCTAACTTCTGGAGGCAGTCAAAATGAGCCTTACAATTCTTCCCTACCTTATTCCTGTGCTGAGATACAGGGTGCTCCAACCCTGCAGTAAAATGCTTGATTTCGAGAGTGATCGAAACTAATGAAAACATTGTTGGGGTAAAACCTAAAGGGAAAGGTCTAGCACCAAATTGCATTGGCCATCTGATCTAACTTCTGGAGGCAGTCAAAATATTGCTTAGAATTCTTCCCTACCTTATTCCTGTGCTGAGATACAGGGTGCTGTAAACCTGCAGTAAAATGCTTGATTTCAAGAGTGAGCGAAACTAATGTAAACATTGTTGGGGTAAAACCTAAAGGGAAACACCTAGCAGCAAATTCCATTGGCCATCTGATCTAAATTCTGGAGGCAGTCCAAATGAGTATTTGAATTCATCCCTACCTCATTCCTCTGCTGAGATATGGGGTGCTCCAACCGCGCTGTAAAATGCTTGATTTCGAGAGTGAGCGAAACTAATGAAAACATTGTTGGGGTAAAACCTAAAGGGAAAGGCCTAGCACCAAATTGCATTGGCCATCTGATCTAACTTCTGGAGGCAGTCAAAATGAGTATTTGAATTCTTCCCTACCTTATTCCTGTGCTGAGATACAGGGTGCTGTAAACCTGCAGTAAAATGCTTGATTTCTACAGTGATCGAAACTAATGAAAACATAGTTGTGGTAAAACCTAAAGGGAAAGGTCTAGCACAAAATTGCATTGGCCATCTGATCTAACTTCTGGAGGCAGTCAAAATGAGTATTTGAATTCTTCCCTACCTTATTCCTCTGCTGAGATACAGGGTGCTCCAACCCTACAGTAAAATGCTTGATTTCGAGAGTGAGCGAAACTAATGAAAACATTGTTGGGGTAAAACCTAAAGGGAAAGACCTAGCACCAAATTGCATTGGCCATCTGATCTAACTTCTGGAGGCAGTCAAAATGATCCTTAGAATTCTTCCCTACCTTATTCCTGTGCTGAGATACAGGGTGCTCCAACCCTGCAGTAAAATGCTTGATTTCGAGAGTGAGCAAAACTAATGAACATATTTTAGGGGTAAAACCTAAAGGGAAAGACCTAGCACAAAATTGCATTTGCCATCTGACCTAACTTCTGGAGGCAGTCAAAATGAGTATTTGAATTCTTCGCTTCCTTATTCCTGTGCTGAGATACAGGGTGCTCCAACCCTACAGTAAAATGCTTGATTTCGAGAGTGAGCGAAACCAATGAAAACATTGTTGGGGTAAAACCTAAAGGGAAAGACCTAGCACCAAATTGCATTGTCCATCTGATCTAACTTCTGGAGGCAGTCAAAATGCTCCTTAGAATTCTTCCCTACCTTATTCCTGTGCTGAGATACAGGGTGCTCCAACCCTGCAGTAAAATGATTGATTTCGATAGTGATCGAAACTAATGAATATATTGTAGGGGTAAAATCTAAAGGGAAAGACCTAGCACCAAATTGCATTGGCCATCTGATCTAACTTCTGGAGGCAGTCAAAATGAGTATTTGAATTCTTCCCTACCTTATTCCTGTGCTGAGATACAGTGTGTTGCAACCCTACCGTAAAATGCCTGATTTTGAGAGTGATTGAAACTAATGAAAACATTGTTGGGGTAAAACCTAAAGGGAAAGACCTAGCTCCAAATTGCATTGGCCATCTGATCTACCTTCTGGAGGCAGTCAAAATGAGTATTTGAATTCTTCCCTACGTTATTCCTGTGCTGAGATACAATGTGCTCCAACCTGCTGTAAAGTGCTTGATTTTGAGAGTGATCGAAACTAATGAAAACATTGTTGGGGTAAAACCTAAAGGGAAATGCCTAGCACCAAATTGCATTGGCCATCTGATCTAACTTCTGGAGGCAGTCAAAATGAGTATTTGAATTCTTCCCTACCTTATTCCTGTGCTGAGATACAGGGTGCTCCAACCCTGCAGTAAAATGCTTGATTTCTACAGTGATCGAAACTAATGAAAACATTGTTGGGGTAAAAACCTAAAGGGAAAGGTCTAGCACCAAATTGCATAGGCCATCTGATCTAACTTCTGGAGGCAGTCAAAATGAGTATTTGAATTCTTCCCTACCTTACTCTTGTGCTGAGATACAGGGTGCTCTAACCCTGCAGTAAAATGCTTGATTTCTACAGTGATCGAAACTAATGAAAACATTGTTGGGGTAAAACCTAAAAGGAAAGGTCTAGCACCAAATTGCATTGGCCATCTGATCTAACTTCTGGAGGCAGTCAAAATGAGTATTTGAATTCTTCCCTACCTTATTCCTGTGCTGAGATACAGGGTGCTCCAAACCTACAGTAAAATGCTTGATTACAACAGTGACTGAAACTAATGAAAACATTGTTGGGGTAAAACCTAAAGGGAAAGACCTAGCACCAAATTGCATTGGCCATCTGATCTAACTTCTGGAGGCAGTCAAAATGAGTATTTGAATTCTTCCCTACCTTATTCCTGTGCTGAGATACAGGGTGCTCCATCACTTCAGTAAAATTCTTGATTTCAAGGCAGATCGAAACTAATGAAAACATTGTTGGGGTAAAACCTAAAGGGAAAGGTCTAGCACCCAATTGCATTGGCCATCTGATCTAACTTCTGGAGGCAGTCAAAATGATCCTTAGAATTCTTCCCTACCTTATTCCTGTGCTGAGATACAGGGTGCTCCAACCCTACAGTAAAATGCTTGATATCGACATGAGCGAAACTAATGAAAACATTGTTGGGGTAAAACCTAAAGGGAAATGCCTAGCACCAAATTGCATTGGCCATCTGATCTAACTTCTGGAGGCAGTCAAAATGAGTATTTGAATTCTTCCCTACCTTATTCCTGTGCTCAGACACAGGGTGCTCCAACCCTGCTGTAAAATGCTTGATTTTGAGAGTGATCGAAACTAATGAAAACATTGTTGGGGTAAAACCTAAATGCAAAGGCCTAGCACCAAATTCCATTGGCCATCTGATCTAACTTCTGGAGGCAGTCAAAATGAGTATTTGAATTCTTCCCTACTTTATTCCTGTGCTGAGATACAGGGTGCTCCATCCTGCTGTAAAATGCTTGATTTTGAGCGTGATCGAAACTAATGAAAACATTGTTGGGGTAAAACCTAAAGGGAAAGGCCTAGCACCAAATTGCATTGGCCATCTGATCTAACTTCTGGAGGCAGTCAAAATGAGCCTTACAATTCTTCCCTACCTTATTCCTGTGCTGAGATGCAGGGTGCTGTAAACCCTACAGTAAAATGCTTGATTTCGAGAGTGAGCGAAACTAATGAAAACATTGGTGGGGTAAAACCTAAAGGGAAAGGCCTAGCACCAAATTGCATTGGCCATCTGATCTAACTTCTGGAGGCAGTCAAAATGAGTATTTGAATTCTTCCCTACCTTATTCCTGTGCTGAGATACAGGGTGCTCCAACCCTCCAGCAAAATGCTTGATTTCGAGAGTGAGTGAAACTAATGAAAACATTGTTGGGGTAAAACCTAGAGGGAAAGGTCTAGCACCAAATTGCATTGGCCATCTGATCTAACTTCTGGAGGCAGTCAAAATGAGTATTTGAATTCTTCCCTACCTTACTCTTGTGCTGAGATACAGGGTGCTCAAACCCGGCAGTAAAATGGTTGATTTCGAGAGTGATCGAAACTAATGAAAACATTGTTGGGGTAAAACCTAAAGGGAAAGACCTAGCACCAAATTGCATTGGCCATCTGATCTAACTTCTGGAGGCAGTCAAAATGAGTATTTGAATTCTTCCTTACCTTATTCCTGTGCTGAGACACAGGGTGCACCAACCCTGCAGTAAAATGCTTGATTTTGAGAGTGATCGAAACTAATGAAAACATTGTTGGGGTAAAACCTAAATGGAAAGGCCTAGCACCAAATTGCATTGGCCATCTGATCTAACTTCTGGAGGCAGTCAAAATGAGTATTTGAATTCTTCCCTACCTTATTCCTGTGCTGAGATACAGGGTGCTCCATCCTGCTGTAAAATGCTTGAATTTGAGAGTGAGCGGAAGTAATGAAAACATTGTTGGGGTAAAACCTAAAGGGAAAGGCCTAGCACCAAATTGCATTGGCCATCTGATCTAACTTCTGGAGGCAGTCAAAATGAGCCTTACAATTCTTCCCCACCTTATTCCTCTGCTGAGATACAGGCTGCTCCATCCTGCTGGAAAATGCTTGATTTGAGAGTGATCGAAACTAATGAAAACATTGTTGGGGTAAAACCTAAAGGGAAAGGCCTAGCACCAAATTGCATTGTCCATCTGATCTAACTTCTGGAGGCAGTCAAAATGCTCCTTAGAATTCTTCCCTACCTTATTCCTGTGCTGAGATACAGGGTGCTCCAACCTGCTGTAAAATGCTTGATTTTCTGAGACAGTGAGCGAAACTAATGAAAACATTGTTGGGGTAAAACCTAAAGGGAAAGGCCTAGCACCAAATTGCATTGGCCATCTGATCTAACTTCTGGAGGCAGTCAAAATGAGCCTTACAATTCTTCCCTACCTTATTCCTGTGCTGAGATACAGGGTGCTCCAACCCTACAGTAAAATGCTTGATTTCGAGAGTGAGCGAAACTAATGAAAACATTGTTGGGGTAAAACCTAAAGGGAAAGACCTAGCACCAAATTGCATTGGCCATCTGATCTAACTTCTGGAGGCAGTCAAAATGAGTATTTGAATTCTTCCCTACCTTATTCCTCTGCCGAGATACAGGGAGCTCCAACCCTGCAGTAAAATACTTGATTTCGAGAGTGAGCGAAACTAATGAAAACATTGTTGGGGTAAAACCTAAAGGGAAAGACCTAGCACCAAATTGCATTGGCCATCTGATCTAACTTCTGGAGGCAGTCAAAATATTGCTTAGAAGTCTTCCCTACCTTATTCCTGTGCTGAGATACAGGGTGCTGTGAACCTGCTGTAAATTGCTTGATTTCAAGAGTGAGCGAAACTAATGAAAACATTGTTGGGGTAAAACCTAAAGGGAAATACCTAGCAGCAAATTCCATTGGCCATCTGATCTAAATTCTGGAGGCAGTCCAAATGAGTATTTGAATTCTTCCCTACCTCATTCCTCTGCTGAGATACAGGGTGCTCCATCCCTGCAGTAAAATGCTTGATTTCTACAGTGAGCGAAACTAATGAAAACATTGTTGGGGTAAAACCTAAAGGGAAAGGCCTAGCACCAAATTGCATTGGCCATCTGATCTAACTTCTGGAGGCAGTCAAAATGAGTATTTGAATTCTTCCCTACCTTATTCCTCTACTGAGAAACAGGGTGCTCCATCCTGCTGTAAAATGCTTGAATTTGAGAGTGAGCGAAACTAATGAAAACATTGTTGGGGTAAAACCTAAAGGGAAAAGCCTAGCACCAAATTGCATTGGCCATCTGATCTAACTTCTGGAGGCAGTCAAAATGATCCTTAGAATTCTTCCCTACCTTATTCCTGTGCTGAGATACAGGGTGCTCCAACCCTGCAGTAAAATGCTTGATTTCGACAGTGAGCGAAACTAATGAAAACATTGTTGGGGTAAAACCTAAAGGGAAAGGCCTAGCACCAAATTGCATTGGCCATCTGATCTAACTTCTGGAGGCAGTCAAAATGAGTATTTGAATTCTTCCCTACCTTATTCCTCTACTGAGAAACAGGGTGCTCCATCCTGCTGTAAAATGCTTGAATTTGAGAGTGAGCGAAACTAATGAAAACATTGTTGGGGTAAAACCTAAAGGGAAAAGCCTAGCACCAAATTGCATTGGCCATCTGATCTAACTTCTGGAGGCAGTCAAAATGATCCTTAGAATTCTTCCCTACCTTATTCCTGTGCTGAGATACAGGGTGCTCCAACCCTGCAGTAAAATGCTTGATTTCGACAGTGAGCGAAACTAATGAAAACATTGTTGGGGTAAAACCTAAAGGGAAAGGCCTAGCACCAAATTGCATTGGCCATCTGATCTAACTTCTGGAGGCAGTCAAAATGAGCCTTACAATTCTTCCCTACCTTATTCCTGTGCTGAGATACAGGGTGCTCCAAACCTGCAGTAAAATGCTTGATTTCGAGAGTGATCGAAACTAATGAAAACATTGTTGGGGTAAAACCTAAAGGGAAAGGTCTAGCACCAAATTGCATTGGCCATCTGATCTAACTTCTGGAGGCAGTCAAAATGAGTATTTGAATTCTTCCCTACCTTATTCCTGTGCTGAGATACAGGGTGCTGTAAACCTGCAGTAAAATGCTTGATTTCAAGAGTGAGCGAAACTAATGTAAACATTGTTGGGGTAAAACCTAAAGGGAAACACCTAGCAGCAAATTCCATTGGCCATCTGATCTAAATTCTGGAGGCAGTCAAAATGAGTATTTGAATTCTTCCCTACCTCATTCCTCTGCTGAGATATGGGGTGCTCCAGCCCTGCAGTAAAATGCTTGATTTCGAGAGTGAGCGAAACTAATGAAAACATTGTTGGGGTAAAACCTAAAGGGAAAGCCTAGCACCAAATTGCATTGGCCATCTGATCTAACTTCTGGAGGCAGTCAAAATGAGTATTTGAATTCTTCCCTACCTTATTCCTGTGCTGAGATACAGGGTGCTGTAAACCTGCAGTAAAATGCTTGATTTCTACAGTGATCGAAACTAATGAAAACATAGTTGGGGTAAAACCTAAAGGGAAAGGCCTAGCACAAAATTGCATTGGCCATCTGATCTAAATTCTGGAGGCAGTCAAAATGAGTATTTGAATTCTTCCCTACCTTATTCCTCTGCTGAGATACAGGGTGCTCCAACCTGCTGTGAAATGCTTGATTTCGAGGGTGATCGAAACCAATGAAAACATTTTTGGGTAAAACCTAAAGGGAAAGGCCTAGCACCAAATAGTATTGGCCATCTGATCTAACTTCTGGAGGCAGTCAAAATGATCCTTGGAATTCTTCCCTACCTTATTCCTGTGCTGAGATACAGGGTGCTCCAACACTCCAGTAAAATTCTTGATTTCGAGAGTGATCGAAAGTAATGAAAGCATTGTTGGGGTAAAACCTAAAGGGAAAGACCTAGCACCAAATTGCATTGGCCATCTGATCTAACTTCTGGAGGCAGTCAAAATGATCCTTAGAATTCTTCCCTACCTTATTCCTGTGCTGAGATACAGGGTGCTCCAACACTGCAGTAAACTGCTTGATTTCTACAGTGATCGAAACTAATGTAAACATTGTTGGGGTAAAACCTAAAGGGAAAGACCTAGCACCAAATTGCATTGGCCATCTGATCTAACTTCTGGAGGCAGTCAAAATGAGTATTTGAATTCTTCCCTTCCTTATTCCTGTGCTGAGATACAGGGTGCTCCAACCCTGCAGTAAAATGCTTGATTTCGAGAGTGAGCAAAACTAATGAACATATTTTAGGGGTAAAACCTAAAGGGAAAGACCTAGCACAAAATTGCATTTGCCATCTGACCTAACTTCTGGAGGCAGTCAAAATGAGTATTTGAATTCTTCGCTTCCTTATTCCTGTGCTGAGATACAGGGTGCTCCAACCCTACAGTAAAATGCTTGATTTCGAGAGTGAGCGAAACTAATGAAAACATTGTTGGGGCAAAACCTAAAGGGAAAGACCTAGCACCAAATTGCATTGGCCATCTGATCTAACTTCTGGAGGCAGTCAAAATGAGTATTTGAATTCTTCCCTACCTTATTCCTCTGCTGAGATACAGGGTGCTCCAACCCTGCAGTAAAATGCTTGATTTCGAGAGTGAGCGAAACTAATGAAAACATTGTTGGGGTAAAACCTAAAGGGAAAGACCTAGCACCAAATTGCATTGGCCATCTGATCTAACTTCTGGAGGCAGTCAAAATGAGTATTTGAATTCTTCCCTACCTTATTCCTGTGCTGAGATACAGGGTGCTCCAACCCTGCAGTAAAATGATTGATTTCGATAGTGATCGAAACTAATGAATATATTGTAGGGGTAAAATCTAAAGGGAAAGACCTAGCACCAAATTGCATTTGCCATCTGACCTAACTTCTGGAGGCAGTCAAAATGAGTATTCGAATTCTACCCTTCCTTATTCCTGTGCTGAGATACAGGGTGCTCTAACCCTGCAGTAAAATGCTTGATTTCGAGAGTGAGCGAAACTAATGAAAACATTGTTGGGGCAAAACCTAAAGGGAAAGACCTAGCACCAAATTGCATTGGCCATCTGATCTAACTTCTGGAGGCAGTCAAAATGAGTATTTGAATTCTTCCCTACCTTATTCCTCTGCTGAGATACAGGGTGCTCCAACCCTGCAGTAAAATGCTTGATTTCGAGAGTGAGCGAAACTAATGAAAATATTTGTGGGGTAAAACCTAAAGGGAAAGGCCTAGCACCAAATTTCATTGGCCATATGATCTAACTTCTGGAGGCAGTCAAAATGAGTATTTGAATTCTTCCCTACCTTATTCCTGTGTTGAGATACAGAGTGCTCCAAACCTGCAGTAAAATGCTTGATTTCTACAGTGAGCGAAACTAATGAAAACATTGTTGGGGTAAAACCTAAAGGGAAAGGCCTAGCACCAAATTGCATTGGCCATCTGATCTAACTTCTGGAGGCAGTCAAAATGATTCTTAGAATTCTTCCCTACCTTATTCCTGTGCTGAGATACAGTGTGCTCCAACCTGCTGTAAAATGCTTGATTTCGAGAGTGAACGAAAACTAATGAAAACATTGTTGGGGTAAAACCTAAAGGGAAAGGCCTAGCACCAAATTGCATTGGCCATCTGATCTAACTTCTGGAGGCAGTCAAAATGAGTATTTGAATTCTTCCCTACCTTATGCCTGTGCTGAGATACAGGGTGCTCCAACCCTGCAGTAAAATGCTTGATTTCGAGAGTGAGCGAAACTAATGAAAACATTGTTGGGGTAAAACCTAGAGGGAAAGGCCTAGCACCAAATTGCATTGGCCATCTGATCTAACTTCTGGAGGCAGTCAAAATGAGTATTTGCATTCTTCCCAACCTTATTCCAATGCTGAGACACAGGGTGCTGTAAACCTGCAGTAAAATGCTTGATTTTGAGAGTGATCGAAACTAATGAAAACATTGTTGGGGTAAAACGTAAAAGGAAAGGTCTAGCACCAAATTGCATTGGCCATCTGATCTAACTTCTGGAGGCAGTCAAAATGAGTATTTGAATTCTTCCCTACCTTATTCCTGTGCTGAGATACAGGGTGCTCCAAACCTACAGTAAAATGCTTGATTTCGACAGTGAGCGAAACTAATGAAAACATTGTTGGGGTAAAACCTAAAGGGAAAGACCTAGCAACAAATTGCATTGGCCATCTGATCTAACTTCTGGAGGCAGTCAAAATGAGCCTTACAATTCTTCCCTACCGTATTCCTGTGCTGAGATGCAGGGTGCTCCAACCCTACAGTAAAATGCTTGATTTCGAGAGTGAGCGAAACTAATGAAAACATTGTTGGGGTAAAACCTAAAGGGAAAGGCCTGGCACCAAATTGCATTGGCCATCTGATCTAACTTCTGGAGGCAGTCAAAATGAGTATTTGAATTCTTCCCTACCTTATTCCTCTGCTGAGATACAGGGTGCTCCAACCCTGCAGTAAAATGCTTGATTTCGAGAGTGAGCGAAACTAATGAAAACATTGTTGGGGTAAAACCTAGAGGGAAAGGCCTAGCACCAAATTGCATTGGCCATCTGATCTAACTTCTGGAGGCAGTCCAAATGATCCTTTGAATTCTTCCCAACCTTATTCCTCTGCTGAGATACAGGGTGCTGTAAACCTGCAGTAAAATGCTTGATTTCGAGAGTGATCGAAACTAATGAAAACATTGTTGGGGTAAAACCTAAAGGGAAAGACCTAGCAACAAATTGCATTGGCCATCTGATCTAACTTCTGGAGGCAGTCAAAATGAGTATTTGAATTCTTCCCTACCTTATTCCTGTGCTGAGACACAGGGTGCTCCAACACTTCAGTAAAATTCTTGATTTCAACACAGATCGAAACTAATGAAAACATTGTTGGGGTAAAACCTAAAGGGAAAGACCTAGCACCAAATTGCATTGGCCATCTGATCTAACTTCTGGAGGCAGTGAAAATGAGTATTTGAATTCTTCCCTACCTTATTCCTCTGCTGAGACACAGGGTGCCCCATCCTGCTGTAAAATGCTTGAATTTGAGAGCGAGCGAAACTAATGAAAACATTGTTGGGGTAAAACCTAAAGGGAAAGGCCTAGCACCAAATTGCATTGGCCATCTGATCTAACTTCTGGAGGCAGTCAAAATGAGTATTTGAATTCTTCCCTACCTTATTCCTCTGCTGAGATACAGGGTGCTGTAAACCTGCAGTAAAATGCTTGATTTCGAGAGTGAGCGAAACTAATGAAAACATTGTTGGGGTAAAACCTAAAGGGAAAGGCCTAGCACCAAATTGCATTGGCCATCTGATCTAACTTCTGGAGGCAGTCAAAATGAGTATTTGAATTCTTCCCTACCTTATTCCTCTGCTGAGATACAGGGTGCTCCAACCCTGCAGTAAAATGCTTGATTTCGAGAGTGAGTGAAACTAATGAAAACATTGTTGGGGTAAAACCTAGAGGGAAAGGCCTAGCACCAAATTGCATTGGCCATCTGATCTAACTTCTGGAGGCAGTCAAAATGATCCTTAGAATTCTTCCCTACCTTATTCCTCTGCTGAGATACAGGGTGCTCCAACCCGGCAGTAAAATGCTTGATTTCGAGAGTGATCGAAACTAAAGAAAACATTGTTGGGGTAAAACCTAAAGGGAAAGGCCTAGCACCAAATTGCATTGGCCATCTGATCTAACTTCTGGAGGCAGTCAAAATGATCTTTAGACTTCTTCCCTACCTTATTCCTCTGCTGCGATACAGGGTGGTCCAACCCGGCAGTAAAATGCTTGATTTCGAGAGTGATCGAAACTAATGAAAACATTGTTGGGGTAAAACCTAAAGGGAAAGACCTAGCACCAAATTGCATTGGCCACCTGATCTAACTTCTGGAGGCAGTGAAAATGAGTATTTGAATTCTTCCCTACCTTATTCCTCTGCTGAGACACAGGGTGCCCCATCCTTCTCTAAAATGCTTGAATTTGAGAGTGATCGAAACTAATGAAAACATTGTTGGGGTAAAACCTAAAGGGAAAGGCCTAGCACCAAATTGCATTGGCCATCTGATCTAACTTCTGGAGGCAGTCCAAATGAGTATTTGAATTCTTCCCTACCTTATTCCTGTGCTGAGATTCAGGGTTCTCCAAACCTACAGTAAAATGCTTGATTTCGAGAGTGAGCGAAACCAATGAAAACATTGTTGGGGTAAAACCTAAAGGGAAAGGTCTAGCACCAAATTGCATTGGCCATCTGATCTAACTTCTGGAGGCAGTCAAAATGAGTATTTGAATTCTTCCCTACCTTATTCCTCTGCTGAGATACAGGGTGCTCCAACCCTGCAGTAAAATGCTTGATTTCGAGAGTGAGTGAAACTAATGAAAACATTGTTGGGGTAAAACCTAGAGGGAAAGGCCTAGCACCAAATTGCATTGGCCATCTGATCTAACTTCTGGAGGCAGTCAAAATGAGCCTTACAATTCTTCCCTACCTTATTCCTCTGCTGAGATACAGCGTGCTCCAACCCGGCAGTAAAATGCTTGATTTCGAGAGTGATCGAAACTAATGAAAACATTGTTGGGGTAAAACCTAAAGGGAAAGGTCTAGCACCAAATTGCATTGGCCATCTGATCTAACTTCTGGAGGCAGTCCAAATGAGTATTTGAATTCTTCCCTACCTTATTCCTGTGCTGAAGACACAGTGTGCTCCAACCCTGCAGTAAAATGCTTGATTTTGAGAGTGATCGAAACTAATGAAAACATTGTTGGGGTAAAACCTAAAGGGAAAGACCTAGCACCAAATTGCATTGGCCATCTGATCTAACTTCTGGAGGCAGTCAAAATGATCCTTAGAATTCTTCCCTACCTTATTCCTGTGCTGAGATACAGGGTGCTCCATCCTGCTGTAAAATGCTTGAATTTGAGAGTGAGCGAAACTAATGAAAACATTGTTGGGGTAAAACCTAAAGGGAAAGGCCTAGCAACAAATTGCATTGGCCATCTGATCTAACTTCTGGAGGCAGTCAAAATGATCCTTAGAATTCTTCCCTACCTTATTCCTCTGCTGAGATACAGGGTACTACAACCCTGCAGTAAAATGCTTGATTTCGAGAGTGATCGAAACTAATGAAAACATTGTTGGGGTAAAACCTAAAGGGAAAGGTCTAGCACCAAATTGCATTGTCCATCTGAACGAACTTCTGGAGGCAGTCAAAATGAGTATTTGAATTCTTCCCTACCTTATTCCTGTGCTGAGATACAGGGTGCTCCAAACCTACAGTAAAATGCTTGATTTCGACAGTGAGCGAAACTAATGAAAACATTGTTGGGGTAAAACCTAAAGGGAAAGGCCTAGCACCAAATTGCATTGGCCATCTGATCTAACTTCTGGAGGCAGTCAAAATGATCCTTAGAATTCTTCCCTACCTTATTCCTCTGCTGAGATACAGGGTGCTCCAACCCGGCAGTAAAATGCTTGATTTCGAGAGTGATCGAAACTAAAGAAAACATTGTTGGGGTAAAACCTAAAGGGAAAGGCCTAGCACCAAATTGCATTGGCCATCTGATCTAACTTCTGGAGGCAGTCAAAATGATCTTTAGACTTCTTCCCTACCTTATTCCTCTGCTGCGATACAGGGTGGTCCAACCCGGCAGTAAAATGCTTGATTTCGAGAGTGATCGAAACTAATGAAAACATTGTTGGGGTAAAACCTAAAGGGAAAGACCTAGCACCAAATTGCATTGGCCACCTGATCTAACTTCTGGAGGCAGTGAAAATGAGTATTTGAATTCTTCCCTACCTTATTCCTCTGCTGAGACACAGGGTGCCCCATCCTTCTCTAAAATGCTTGAATTTGAGAGCGAGCGAAACTAATGAAAACATTGTTGGGGTAAAACCTAAAGGGAAAGGCCTAGCACCAAATTGCATTGGCCATCTGATCTAACTTCTGGAGGCAGTCCAAATGAGTATTTGAATTCTTCCCTACCTTATTCCTGTGCTGAGATTCAGGGTTCTCCAAACCTACAGTAAAATGCTTGATTTCGAGAGTGAGCGAAACCAATGAAAACATTGTTGGGGTAAAACCTAAAGGGAAAGGTCTAGCACCAAATTGCATTGGCCATCTGATCTAACTTCTGGAGGCAGTCAAAATGAGTATTTGAATTCTTCCCTACCTTATTCCTCTGCTGAGATACAGGGTGCTCCAACCCTGCAGTAAAATGCTTGATTTCGAGAGTGAGTGAAACTAATGAAAACATTGTTGGGGTAAAACCTAGAGGGAAAGGCCTAGCACCAAATTGCATTGGCCATCTGATCTAACTTCTGGAGGCAGTCAAAATGAGCCTTACAATTCTTCCCTACCTTATTCCTCTGCTGAGATACAGCGTGCTCCAACCCGGCAGTAAAATGCTTGATTTCGAGAGTGATCGAAACTAATGAAAACATTGTTGGGGTAAAACCTAAAGGGAAAGGTCTAGCACCAAATTGCATTGGCCATCTGATCTAACTTCTGGAGGCAGTCCAAATGAGTATTTGAATTCTTCCCTACCTTATTCCTCTGCTGAGATACAGGGTGCTCCAATCCTGCAGTAAAATGCTTGATTTTGAGAGTGATCGAAACTAATGAAAACATTGTTGGGGTAAAACCTAAAGGGAAAGACCTAGCACCAAATTGCATTGGCCATCTGATCTAACTTCTGGAGGCAGTCAAAATGATCCTTAGAATTCTTCCCTACCTTATTCCTGTGCTGAGATACAGGGTGCTCCAACCTGCAGTAAAATGCTTGATTTTGAGAGTGAGCGAAACTAATGAAAACATTGTTGGGGTAAAACCTAAAGGGAAAGGCCTAGCAACAAATTGCATTGGCCATCTGATCTAACTTCTGGAGGCAGTCAAAATGATCCTTAGAATTCTTCCCTACCTTATTCCTCTGCTGAGATACAGGGTACTCCAACCCTGCAGTAAAATGCTTGATTTCGAGAGTGATCGAAACTAATGAAAACATTGTTGGGGTAAAACCTAAAGGGAAAGGTCTAGCACCAAATTGCATTGTCCATCTGAACGAACTTCTGGAGGCAGTCAAAATGAGTATTTGAATTCTTCCCTACCTTATTCCTGTGCTGAGATACAGGGTGCTCCAAACCTACAGTAAAATGCTTGATTTCGACAGTGAGCGAAACTAATGAAAACATTGTTGGGGTAAAACCTAAAGGGAAAGGCCTAGCAACAAATTGCATTGGCCATCTGATCTAACTTCTGGAGGCAGTCAAAATGAGCCTTACAATTCTTCCCTACCTTATTCCTGTGCTGAGATGAAGGGTGCTCCAACCCTACAGTAAAATGCTTGATTTCGAGAGTGAGCGAAACTAATGAAAACATTGTTGGGGTAAAACCTAGAGGGAAAGGCCTAGCACCAAATTGCATTGGCCATCTGATCTAACTTCTGGAGGCAGTCAAAATGATCCTTAGAATTCTTCCCTACCTTATTCCTCTGCTGAGATACAGCGTGCTCCAACCCGGCAGTAAAATGCTTGATTTCGAGAGTGATCGAAACTAATGAAAACATTGTTGGGGTAAAACCTAAAGGGAAAGACCTAGCAACAAATTGCATTGGCCATCTGATCTAACTTCTGGAGGCAGTCAAAATGAGTATTTGAATTCTTCCCTACCTTATTCCTGTGCTGAGACACAGGGTGCTCCAACACTTCAGTAAAATTCTTGATTTCAAGACAGATCGAAACTAATGAAAACATTGTTGGGGTAAAACCTAAAGGGAAAGACCTAGCACCAAATTGCATTGGCCATCTGATCTAACTTCTGGAGGCAGTCAAAATGCGTATTTGAATTCTTCCCTACCTTATTCCTCTGCTGATATACAGGGAGCTCCAACCCTGCAGTAAAATACTTGATTTCGAGAGTGAGCGAAACTAATGAAAACATTGTTGGGGTAAAACCTAAAGGGAAAGGCCTAGCACCAAATTGCATTGGCCATCTGATCTAACTTCTGGAGGCAGTCAAAATGATCCTTAGAATTCTTCCCTACCTTATTCCTCTGCTGAGATACAGGGTGCTGTAAACCTGCAGTAAAATGCTTGATTTCTACAGTGATCGAAACTAATGAAAACATTGTTGGGGTAAAACCTAAAGGGAAAGGCCTAGCACCAAATTGCATTGGCCATCTGATCTAACTTCTGGAGGCAGTCAAAATGAGTATTTGAATTCTTCCCTACCTTATTCCTCTGCTGAGATACAGGGTGCTCCAACCCTGCAGTAAAATGCTTGATTTCGAGAGTGAGTGAAACTAATGAAAACATTGTTGGGGTAAAACCTAAAGGGAAAGGCCTAGCACCAAATTGCATTGGCCATCTGATCTAACTTCTGGAGGCAGTCAAAATGATCCTTAGAATTCTTCCCTACCTTATTCCTCTGCTGAGATACAGGGTGCTCCAACCCTGCAGTAAAATGCTTGATTTCTACAGTGATCGAAACTAATGAAAACATTGTTGGGGTAAAACCTAAAGGGAAAGGCCTGGCACCAAATTGCATTGGCCATCTGATCTAACTTCTGGAGGCAGTCAAAATGAGTATTTGAATTCTTCCCTACCTTATTCCTCTGCTGAGATACAGGGTGCTCCAACCCTACAGTAAAATGCTTGATTTCGAGAGTGAGCGAAACTAATGAAAACATTGTTGGGGTAAAACCTATAGGGAAAGACCTAGCACCAAATTGCATTGGCCATCTGATCTAACTTCTGGAGGCAGTCAAAATGATCCTTAGAATTCTTCCCTACCTTATTCCTCTGCTGAGATACAGCGTGCTCCAACCCGGCAGTAAAATGCTTGATTTCGAGAGTGATCGAAACTAATGAAAACATTGTTGGGGTAAAACCTAAAGGGAAAGACCTAGCAACAAATTGCATTGGCCATCTGATCTAACTTCTGGAGGCAGTCAAAATGAGTATTTGAATTCTTCCCTACCTTATTCCTGTGCTGAGACACAGGGTGCTCCAACACTTCAGTAAAATTCTTGATTTCAACACAGATCGAAACTAATGAAAACATTGTTGGGGTAAAACCTAAAGGGAAAGACCTAGCACCAAATTGCATTGGCCATCTGATCTAACTTCTGGAGGCAGTCAAAATGCGTATTTGAATTCTTCCCTACCTTATTCCTCTGCTGATATACAGGAGCTCCAACCCTGCAGTAAAATACTTGATTTCGAGAGTGAGCGAAACTAATGAAAACATTGTTGGGGTAAAACCTAAAGGGAAAGGCCTAGCACCAAATTGCATTGGCCATCTGATCTAACTTCTGGAGGCAGTCAAAATGATCCTTAGAATTCTTCCCTACCTTATTCCTCTGCTGAGATACAGGGTGCTGTAAACCTGCAGTAAAATGCTTGATTTCTACAGTGATCGAAACTAATGAAAACATTGTTGGGGTAAAACCTAAAGGGAAAGGCCTAGCACCAAATTGCATTGGCCATCTGATCTAACTTCTGGAGGCAGTCAAAATGAGTATTTGAATTCTTCCCTACCTTATTCCTGTGCTGAGATACAGGGTGCTCCAACCCTGCAGTAAAATGCTTGATTTTGAGAGTGAGTGAAACTAATGAAAACATTGTTGGGGTAAAACCTAAAGGGAAAGACCTAGCACCAAATTGCATTGGCCATCTGATCTAACTTCTGGAGGCAGTGAAAATGAGTATTTGAATTCTTCCCTACCTTATTCCTCTGCTGAGACACAGGGTGCCCCATCCTGCTGTAAAATGCTTGAATTTGAGAGCGAGCGAAACTAATGAAAACATTGTTGGGGTAAAACCTAAAGGGAAAGGCCTAGCACCAAATTGCATTGGCCATCTGATCTAACTTCTGGAGGCAGTCAAAATGAGTATTTGAATTCTTCCCTACCTTATTCCTCTGCTGAGATACAGGGTGCTGTAAACCTGCAGTAAAATGCTTGATTTCGAGAGTGAGCGAAACTAATGAAAACATTGTTGGGGTAAAACCTAAAGGGAAAGGCCTAGCACCAAATTGCATTGGCCATCTGATCTAACTTCTGGAGGCAGTCAAAATGAGTATTTGAATTCTTCCCTACCTTATTCCTCTGCTGAGATACAGGGTGCTCCAACCCTGCAGTAAAATGCTTGATTTCGAGAGTGAGTGAAACTAATGAAAACATTGTTGGGGTAAAACCTAGAGGGAAAGGCCTAGCACCAAATTGCATTGGCCATCTGATCTAACTTCTGGAGGCAGTCAAAATGATCCTTAGAATTCTTCCCTACCTTATTCCTCTGCTGAGATACAGGGTGCTCCAACCCGGCAGTAAAATGCTTGATTTCGAGAGTGATCGAAACTAAAGAAAACATTGTTGGGGTAAAACCTAAAGGGAAAGGCCTAGCACCAAATTGCATTGGCCATCTGATCTAACTTCTGGAGGCAGTCAAAATGATCTTTAGACTTCTTCCCTACCTTATTCCTCTGCTGCGATACAGGGTGGTCCAACCCGGCAGTAAAATGCTTGATTTCGAGAGTGAGCGAAACTAATGAAAACATTGTTGGGGTAAAACCTAAAGGGAAAGGCCTAGCACCAAATTGCATTGGCCATCTGATCTAACTTCTGGAGGCAGTGAAAATGAGTATTTGAATTCTTCCCTACCTTATTCCTCTGCTGAGACACAGGGTGCCCCATCCTTCTGTAAAATGCTTGAATTTGAGAGCGAGCGAAACTAATGAAAACATTGTTGGGGTAAAACCTAAAGGGAAAGGCCTAGCACCAAATTGCATTGGCCATCTGATCTAACTTCTGGAGGCAGTCCAAATGAGTATTTGAATTCTTCCCTACCTTATTCCTGTGCTGAGATTCAGGGTTCTCCAAACCTACAGTAAAATGCTTGATTTCGAGAGTGAGCGAAACCAATGAAAACATTGTTGGGGTAAAACCTAAAGGGAAAGGTCTAGCACCAAATTGCATTGGCCATCTGATCTAAATTCTGGAGGCAGTCAAAATGAGTATTTGAATTCTTCCCTACCTTATTCCTCTGCTGAGATACAGGGTGCTCCAACCCTGCAGTAAAATGCTTGATTTCGAGAGTGAGTGAAACTAATGAAAACATTGTTGGGGTAAAACCTAGAGGGAAAGGCCTAGCACCAAAACATTGATCTTGGAGGCAGTCAAAAAAACCAAAATTCCTCTGCTGGAAAGGCTCAGTAAAATGCTTGATTTCGAGAGTGATCGAAACTAATGAAAACATTGTTGGGGTAAAACCAAAAGGGAAAGGTCTAGCACCAAATTGCATTGGCCATCTGATCTAACTTCTGGAGGCAGTCCAAATGAGTATTTGAATTCTTCCCTACCTTATTCCTGTGCTGAAGACACAGGGTGCTCCAACCCTGCAGTAAAATGCTTGATTTTGAGAGTGATCGAAACTAATGAAAACATTGTTGGGGTAAAACCTAAAGGGAAAGACCTAGCACCAAATTGCATTGGCCATCTGATCTAACTTCTGGAGGCAGTCAAAATGATCCTTAGAATTCTTCCCTACCTTATTCCTGTGCTGAGATACAGGGTGCTCCATCCTGCTGTAAAATGCTTGAATTTGAGAGTGAGCGAAACTAATGAAAACATTGTTGGGGTAAAACCTAAAGGGAAAGGCCTAGCACCAAATTGCATTGGCCATCTGATCTAACTTCTGGAGGCAGTCAAAATGAGTATTTGAATTCTTCCCTACCTTATTCCTGTGCTGACATACAGGGTGCTCCATCCTGCTGTAAAATGCTTGAATTTGAGAGTGAGCGAAACTAATGAAAACATTGTTGGGGTAAAACCTAAAGGGAAAGGCCTAGCACCAAATTGCATTGGCCATCTGATCTAACTTCTGGAGGCAGTCAAAATGATCCGTACAATTCTTCCCTATCTTATTCCTGTGCTGAGATACAGGGTGCTGTAAACCTGCAGTAAAATGCTTGATTTCGAGAGTGATCGAAACTAATGAAAACATTGTTGGGGTAAAACCTAAAGGGAAAGGCCTAGCACCAAATTGCATTGGCCATCTGATCTAACTTCTGGAGGCAGTCAAAATGATCCTTAGAATTCTTCCCTACCTTATTCCTCTGCTGAGATACAGGGTACTCCAACCCTGCAGTAAAATGCTTGATTTCGAGAGTGATCGAAACTAATGAAAACATTGTTGGGGTAAAACCTAAAGGGAAAGGTCTAGCACCAAATTGCATTGTCCATCTGAACGAACTTCTGGAGGCAGTCAAAATGAGTATTTGAATTCTTCCCTACCTTATTCCTGTGCTGAGATACAGGGTGCTCCAAACCTACAGTAAAATGCTTGATTTCGACAGTGAGCGAAACTAATGAAAACATTGTTGGGGTAAAACCTAAAGGGAAAGGCCTAGCAACAAATTGCATTGGCCATCTGATCTAACTTCTGGAGGCAGTCAAAATGAGCCTTACAATTCTTCCCTACCTTATTCCTGTGCTGAGATGAAGGGTGCTCCAACCCTACAGTAAAATGCTTGATTTCGAGAGTGAGCGAAACTAATGAAAACATTGTTGGGGTAAAACCTAAAGGGAAAGGCCTGGCACCAAATTGCATTGGCCATCTGATCTAACTTCTGGAGGCAGTCAAAATGAGTATTTGAATTCTTCCCTACCTTATTCCTCTGCTGAGATACAGGGTGCTCCAACCCTACAGTAAAATGCTTGATTTCGAGAGTGAGCGAAACTAATGAAAACATTGTTGGGGTAAAACCTAGAGGGAAAGGCCTAGCACCAAATTGCATTGGCCATCTGATCTAACTTCTGGAGGCAGTCAAAATGATCCTTAGAATTCTTCCCTACCTTATTCCTCTGCTGAGATACAGCGTGCTCCAACCCGGCAGTAAAATGCTTGATTTCGAGAGTGATCGAAACTAATGAAAACATTGTTGGGGTAAAACCTAAAGGGAAAGACCTAGCAACAAATTGCATTGGCCATCTGATCTAACTTCTGGAGGCAGTCAAAATGAGTATTTGAATTCTTCCCTACCTTATTCCTGTGCTGAGACACAGGGTGCTCCAACACTTCAGTAAAATTCTTGATTTCAAGACAGATCGAAACTAATGAAAACATTGTTGGGGTAAAACCTAAAGGGAAAGACCTAGCACCAAATTGCATTGGCCATCTGATCTAACTTCTGGAGGCAGTCAAAATGCGTATTTGAATTCTTCCCTACCTTATTCCTGTGCTGAGATACAGGGAGCTCCAACCCTGCAGTAAAATACTTGATTTCGAGAGTGAGCGAAACTAATGAAAACATTGTTGGGGTAAAACCTAAAGGGAAAGGCCTAGCACCAAATTGCATTGGCCATCTGATCTAACTTCTGGAGGCAGTCAAAATGATCCTTAGAATTCTTCCCTACCTTATTCCTCTGCTGAGATACAGGGTGCTGTAAACCTGCAGTAAAATGCTTGATTTCTACAGTGATCGAAACTAATGAAAACATTGTTGGGGTAAAACCTAAAGGGAAAGGCCTAGCACCAAATTGCATTGGCCATCTGATCTAACTTCTGGAGGCAGTCAAAATGAGTATTTGAATTCTTCCCTACCTTATTCCTCTGCTGAGATACAGGGTGCTCCAACCCTGCAGTAAAATGCTTGATTTCGAGAGTGAGTGAAACTAATGAAAACATTGTTGGGGTAAAACCTAGAGGGAAAGGCCTAGCACCAAATTGCATTGGCCATCTGATCTAACTTCTGGAGGCAGTCAAAATGATCCTTAGAATTCTTCCCTACCTTATTCCTCTGCTGAGATACAGGGTGCTCCAACCCTGCAGTAAAATGCTTGATTTCTACAGTGATCGAAACTAATGAAAACATTGTTGGGGTAAAACCTAAAGGGAAAGACCTAGCACCAAATTGCATTGGCCATCTGATGTAACTTCTGGAGGCATTCCAAATGAGTATTTGAATTCTTCCCTACCTTATTCCTGTGCTGAGATACAGGGTGCTCCAACCCTGCAGTAAAATGCTTGATTTTGAGAGTGAGTGAAACTAATGAAAACATTGTTGGGGTAAAACCTAAAGGGAAAGACCTAGCACCAAATTGCATTGGCCATCTGATCTAACTTCTGGAGGCAGTGAAAATGAGTATTTGAATTCTTCCCTACCTTATTCCTCTGCTGAGACACAGGGTGCCCCATCCTGCTGTAAAATGCTTGAATTTGAGAGCGAGCGAAACTAATGAAAACATTGTTGGGGTAAAACCTAAAGGGAAAGGCCTAGCACCAAATTGCATTGGCCATCTGATCTAACTTCTGGAGGCAGTCAAAATGAGTATTTGAATTCTTCCCTACCTTATTCCTCTGCTGAGATACAGGGTGCTGTAAACCTGCAGTAAAATGCTTGATTTCGAGAGTGAGCGAAACTAATGAAAACATTGTTGGGGTAAAACCAGAAGGGAAAGGCCTAGCACCAAATTGCATTGGCCATCTGATCTAACTTCTGGAGGCAGTCCAAATGAGTATTTGAATTCTTCCCTACCTTATTCCTGTGCTGAGATACAGGCTGCTCCAACCCTGCAGTAAAATGCTTGATTTTGAGAGTGATCGAAACTAATGAAAACATTGTTGGGGTAAAACCTAAATGGAAAGGCCTAGCACCAAATTGCATTGGCCATCTGATCTAACTTCTGGAGGCAGTCAAAATGAGTATTTGAATTCTTCCCTACCTCATTCCTGTGCTGACATACAGGGTGCTCCATCCTGCTGAAAAATGCTTGATTTTGAGAGTGAGCGAAACTAATGAAAACATTGTTGGGGTAAAACCTAAAGGGAAAGGCCTAGCACCAAATTGCATTGGCCATCTGATCTAACTTCTGGAGGCAGTCAAAATGAGTATTTGAATTCTTCCCTACCTTATTCCTGTGCTCAGATACAGGGTGCTCCATCCTGCTATAAAATGCTTGAATTTGAGAGTGAGCGAAACTAATGAAAACATTGTTGGGGTAAAACCTAAAGGGAAAGGTCTAGCACCAAATTGCATTGTCCATCTGATCTAACTGCTGGAGGCAGTCAAAATGAGTATTTGAATTCTTCCCTACCTTATTCCTGTGCTGAGATACAGGGTGCTCCAACCCTACAGTAAAATGCTTGATTTCGACAGTGAGCGAAACTAATGAAAATATTGGTGGGGTAAAACCTAAAGGGAAAGACCTAGCACCAAATTGCATTGGCCATCTGATCTAACTTCTGGAGGCAGTCAAAATGAGCCTTACAATTCTTCCCTACCTTATTCCTGTGCTGAGATGCAGGGTGCTCCAACCCTACAGTAAAATGCTTGATTTCTACAGTGATCGAAACTAATGAAAACATTGTTGGGGTAAAACCTAAAGGGAAAGACCTAGCACCAAATTGCATTGGCCATCTGATGTAACTTCTGGAGGCAGTCCAAATGAGTATTTGAATTCTTCCCTACCTTATTCCTGTGCTGAGATACAGGGTGCTCCAACCCTGCAGTAAAATGCTTGATTTTGAGAGTGATCGAAACTAATGAAAACATTGTTGGGGTAAAACCTAAAGGGAAAGACCTAGCACCAAATTGCATTGGCCATCTGATCTAACTTCTGGAGGCAGTCAAAATGATCCTTAGAATTCTTCCCTACCTTATTCCTCTGCTGAGATACAGGGTGCTGTAAACCTGCAGTAAAATGCTTGATTTCTACAGTGAGCGAAACTAATGAAAACATTGTTGGGGTAAAACCTAAAGGGAAAGGCCTAGCACCAAATTGCATTGGCCATCTGATCTAACTTCTGGAGGCAGTCCAAATGAGTATTTGAATTCTTCCCTACCTTATTCCTGTGCTGAGATACAGGCTGCTCCAACCCTGCAGTAAAATGCTTGATTTTGAGAGTGATCGAAACTAATGAAAACATTGTTGGGGTAAAACCTAAATGGAAAGGCCTAGCACCAAATTGCATTGGCCATCTGATCTAACTTCTGGAGGCAGTCAAAATGAGTATTTGAATTCTTCCCTACCTCATTCCTCTGCTGACATACAGGGTGCTCCATCCTGCTGTAAAATGCTTGATTTTGAGAGTGAGCGAAACTAATGAAAACATTGTTGGGGTAAAACCTAAAGGGAAAGGCCTAGCACCAAATTGCATTGGCCATCTGATCTAACTTCTGGAGGCAGTCAAAATGAGTATTTGAATTCTTCCCTACCTTATTCCTGTGCTCAGATACAGGGTGCTCCATCCTGCTATAAAATGCTTGAATTTGAGAGTGAGCGAAACTAATGAAAACATTGTTGGGGTAAAACCTAAAGGGAAAGGTCTAGCACCAAATTGCATTGTCCATCTGATCTAACTGCTGGAGGCAGTCAAAATGAGTATTTGAATTCTTCCCTACCTTATTCCTGTGCTGAGATACAGGGTGCTCCAACCCTACAGTAAAATGCTTGATTTCGACAGTGAGCGAAACTAATGAAAATATTGGTGGGGTAAAACCTAAAGGGAAAGACCTAGCACCAAATTGCATTGGCCATCTGATCTAACTTCTGGAGGCAGTCAAAATGAGCCTTACAATTCTTCCCTACCTTATTCCTGTGCTGAGATGCAGGGTGCTCCAACCCTACAGTAAAATGCTTGATTTCTACAGTGATCGAAACTAATGAAAACATTGTTGGGGTAAAACCTAAAGGGAAAGACCTAGCACCAAATTGCATTGGCCATCTGATGTAACTTCTGGAGGCAGTCCAAATGAGTATTTGAATTCTTCCCTACCTTATTCCTGTGCTGAGATACAGGGTGCTCCAACCCTGCAGTAAAATGCTTGATTTTGAGAGTGATCGAAACTAATGAAAACATTGTTGGGGTAAAACCTAAAGGGAAAGACCTAGCACCAAATTGCATTGGCCATCTGATCTAACTTCTGGAGGCAGTCAAAATGATCCTTAGAATTCTTCCCTACCTTATTCCTCTGCTGAGATACAGGGTGCTGTAAACCTGCAGTAAAATGCTTGATTTCTACAGTGAGCGAAACTAATGAAAACATTGTTGGGGTAAAACCTAAAGGGAAAGGCCTAGCACCAAATTGCATTGGCCATCTGATCTAACTTCTGGAGGCAGTCCAAATGAGTATTTGAATTCTTCCCTACCTTATTCCTGTGCTGAGACACAGGGTGCTCCAACCCTGCAGTAAAATGCAGGATTTTGAGAGTGATCGAAACTAATGAAAACATTGTTGGGGTAAAACCTAAATGGAAAGGCCTAGCACCAAATTGCATTGGCCATCTGATCTAACTTCTGGAGGCAGTCAAAATGATCCTTAGAATTCTTCCCTACCTTATTCCTCTGCTGAGATATAGGGTGCTCCATCCTGCTGTAAAATGCTTGAATTTGAGAGTCAGCGAAACTAATGAAAACATTGTTGGGGTAAAACCTAAAGGGAAAGACCTAGCACCAAATTGCATTGGCCATCTGATCTAACTTCTGGAGGCAGTCAAAATGAGTATTTGAATTCTTCCCTACCTTATTCCTGTGCTGAGACACAGGGTGCTCCAACACTTCAGTAAAATTCTTGATTTCAAGACAGATCGAAACTAATGAAAACATTGTTGGGGTAAAACCTAAAGGGAAAGACCTAGCACTAAATTGCATTGGCCATCTGATGTAACTTCTGGAGGCAGTAAAAATGAGCCTTACAATTCTTCCCTACCTTATTCCTGTGCTGAGACACAGGGTGCTCCAACCCTACAGTAAAATGCTTGATTTCGAGAGTGAGCGAAACTAATGAAAACATTGTTGGGGTAAAACCTAAAGGGAAAGGCCTAGCACCAAATTGCATTGGCCATCTGATCTAACTTCTGGAGGCAGTCAAAATGAGTATTTGAATTCTTCCCTACCTTATTCCTCTGCTGAGATACAGGGTGCTCCAACCCTGCAGTAAAATGCTTGATTTCGAGAGTGAGTGAAACTAATGAAAACATTGTTGGGGTAAAACCTAGAGGGAAAGGCCTAGCAACAAATTGCATTGGCCATCTGATCTAACTTCTGGAGGCAGTCAAAATGATCCTTAGAATTCTTCCCTACCTTATTCCTCTGCTGAGATATAGGGTGCTCCAACCCTGCAGTAAAATGCTTGATTTCTACAGTGATCGAAACTAATGAAAACATTGTTGGGGTAAAACCTAAAGGGAAAAACCTAGCACCAAATTGCATTGGCCATCTGATGTAACTTCTGGAGGCAGTCCAAATGAGTATTTGAATTCTTCCCTACCTTATTCCTGTGCTGAGATACAGGGTGCTCCAACCCTGCAGTAAAATGCTTGATTTTGAGAGTGATCGAAACTAATGAAAACATTGTTGGGGTAAAACCTAAAGGGAAAGACCTAGCACCAAATTGCATTGGCCATCTGATCTAACTTCTGGAGGCAGTCAAAATGAGTATTTGAATTCTTCCCTACCTTATTCCTCTGCTGAGACACAGGGTGCCCCTTCCTGCTGTAAAATGCTTGAAGTTGAGAGCGAGCGAAAGTAATGAAAACATTGTTGGGGTAAAACCTAAAGGGAAAGGCCTAGCACCAAATTGAATTGGCCATCTGATCTAACTTCTGGAGGCAGTCAAAATGAGTATTTTAATTCTTCCCTACCTTATTCCTCTGCTGAGATACAGGGTGCTGTAAACCTGCAGTAAAATGCTTGATTTCTACAGTGAGCGAAACTAATGAAAACATTGTTGGGGTAAAACCTAAAGGGAAAGGCCTAGCACCAAATTGCATTGGCCATCTGATCTAACTTCTGGAGGCAGTCAAAATGAGTATTTGAATTCTTCCCTACCTTATTCCTCTGCTGAGATACAGGGTGCTCCAACCCTGCAGTAAAATGCTTGATTTCGAGAGTGAGTGAAACTAATGAAAACATTGTTGGGGTAAAACCTAGAGGGAAAGGCCTAGCACCAAATTGCATTGGCCATCTGATCTAACTTCTGGAGGCAGTCAAAATGATCCTTAGAATTCTTCCCTACCTTATTCCTCTGCTGAGATACAGGGTGCTCCAACCCGGCAGTAAAATGCTTGATTTCGAGAGTGATCGAAACTAATGAAAACATTGTTGGGGTAAAACCTAAATGGAAAGGCCTAGCACCAAATTGCATTGGCCATCTGATCTAACTTCTGGAGGCAGTCAAAATGAGTATTTGAATTCTTCCCTACCTTATTCCTGTGCTGACATACAGGGTGCTCCATCCTGCTGTAAAATGCTTGAATTTGAGAGTGAGCGAAACTAATGAAAACATTGTTGGGGTAAAACCTAAAGGGAAAGGCCTAGCACCAAATTGCATTGGCCATCTGATCTAACTTCTGGAGGCAGTCAAAATGAGTATTTGAATTCTTCCCTACCTTATTCCTGTGCTGAGATACAGGGTGCTCCATCCTGCTGTAAAATGCTTGAATTTGAGAGTGAGCGAAAGTAATGAAAACATTGTTGGGGTAAAACCTAAAGGGAAAGGTCTAGCACCAAATTGCATTGTCCATCTGATCGACCTTCTGGAGGCAGTCAAAATGAGTATTTGAATTCTTCCCTACCTTATTCCTGTGCTGAGATACAGGGTGCTCCAACCCTACAGTAAAATGCTTGATTTCGACAGTGAGCGAAACTAATGAAAACATTGTTGGGGTAAAACCTAAAGGGAAAGACCTAGCACCAAATTGCATTGGCCATCTGATCTAACTTCTGGAGGCAGTCAAAATGATCCTTACAATTCTTCCCTACCTTATTCCTCTGCTGAGATACAGGGTGCTCCAACCCTGCAGTAAAATGCTTGATTTCTACAGTGATCGAAACTAATGAAAACATTGTTGGGGTAAAACCTAGAGGGAAAGACCTAGCACCAAATTGCATTGGCCATCTGATGTAACTCCTGGAGGCAGTCCAAATGTGTATTTGAATTCTTCCCTACCTTATTCCTCTGCTGAGATACAGGGTGCTCCAACCCTGCAGTAAAATGCTTGATTTCGAGAGTGAGCGAAACTAATGAAAACATTGTAAGGGTAAAAAGCTAAGGGGAAAGACCTAGCACCAAATTGCATTGGCCATCTGATCTAACTTCTGGAGGCAGTGAAAATGAGTATTTGAATTCTTCCCTACCTTATTCCTCTGCTGAGACACAGGGTGCCCCATCCTGCTGTAAAATGCTTGAATTTGAGAGTGAGCGAAACTAATGAAAACATAGTTGGGGTAAAACCTAAAGGGAAAGACCTAGCACCAAATTGCATTGGCCATCTGATCTAACTTCTGGAGGCAGTCAAAATGAGTATTTTAATTCTTCCCTACCTTATTCCTCTGCTGAGATACAGGGTGCTGTAAACCTGCAGTAAAATGCTTGATTTCGAGAGTGAGTGAAACTAATGAAAACATTGTTGGGGTAAAACCTAGAGGGAAAGGCCTAGCACCAAATTGCATTGGCCATTTAATCTAACTTCTGGAGGCAGTCAAAATGATCCTTAGAATTCTTCCCTACCTTATTCCTCTGCTGAGATACAGGGTGCTCCAACCCGGCAGTAAAATGCTTGATTTCGAGAGTGATCGAAACTAATGAAAACATTGTTGGGGTAAAACCTAAAGGGAAAGGTCTAGCACCAAATTGCATTGGCCATCTGATGTAACTTCTGGAGGCAGTCCAAATGAGTATTTGAATTCTTCCCTACCTTATTCCTGTGCTGAGACACAGGGTGCTCCAACCCTGCAGTAAAATGCTTGATTTTGAGAGTGATCGAAACTAATGAAAACATTGTTGGGGTAAAACCTAAATGGAAAGGCCTAACACCAAATTGCATTGGCCATCTGATCTAACTTCTGGAGGCAGTCAAAATGAGTATTTGAATTCTTCCCTACCTTATTCCTGTGCTGAGATACAGGGTGCTCCATCCTGCTGTAAAATGCTTGAATTTGAGAGTGAGCGAAAGTAATGAAAACATTGTTGGGGTAAAACCTAAAGGGAAAGGCCTAGCACCAAATTGCATTGGCCATCTGATCTAACTTCTGGAGGCAGTCAAAATGAGTATTTGAATTCTTCCCTACCTTATTCCTGTGCTGAGATACAGGGTGCTCCATCCTGCTGTAAAATGCTTGAATTTGAGAGTGAGCGAAACCAATGAAAACATAGTTGGGGTAAAACCTAAAGGGAAAGGCCTAGCAACAAATTGCATTGTCCATCTGATCTAACTTCTGCAGGCAGTCAAAATGATCCTTAGAATTCTGCCCTATCTTATTCCTGTGCTGAGATACAGGGTGCTGTAAACCTGCAGTAAAATGCTTGATTTCGAGAGTGATCGAAACTAATGAAAACATTGTTGGGGTAAAACCTAAAGGGAAAGGCCTAGCACCAAATTGCATTGTCCATCTGATCTAACTTCTGGAGGCAGTCCAAATGAGTATTTGAATTCTTCCCTACCTTATTCCTGTGCTGAGATACAGGGTGCTGCAACACCTCAGTAAAATTCTTGATTTCAAGACAGATCGAAACTAATGAAAACATTGTTGGGGTAAAACCTAAAGGGAAAGGTCAAGCACCCAATTGCATTGTCCATCTGATCTAACTTCTGGAGGCAGTCAAAATGATCCTTAGAATTCTTCCCTACCTTATTCCTGTGCTGAGATACAGGGTGCTCCAACCCTGCAGTAAAATGCTTGATTTCGAGAGTGATCGAAACTAATGAAAACATTGTTGGGGTAAAACCTAAAGGGAAAGGCCTAGCAACAAATTGCATTGGCCATCTGATCTAACTCTCTGCAGGCAGTCAAAATGATCCTTAGAATTCTTCCCTACCTTATTCCTCTGCTGAGATACAGGGTGCTCCAACCCTGCAGTAAAATGCTTGATTTCGAGAGTGATCGAAACTAATGAAAACATTGTTGGGGTAAAACCTAAAGGGAAAGGTCTAGCACCAAATTGCATTGGCCATCTGATCGAACTTCTGGAGGCAGTCAAAATGAGTATTTGAATTCTTCCCTACCTTATTCCTGTGCTGAGATACAGGGTGCTCCAACCCTACAGTAAAATGCTTGATTTCGACAGTGAGCGAAACTAATGAAAACATTGTTGGGGTAAAACCTAAAGGGAAAGGCCTAGCACCAAATTGCATTGGCCATCTGATCTAACTTCTGGAGGCAATCAAAATGAGTATTTGAATTCTTCCCTACCTTATTCCTGTGCTGAGACACAGGGTGCTCCAACACTTCAGTAAAATTCTTGATTTCAAGACAGATCGAAACTAATGAAAACATTGTTGGGGTAAAACCTAAAGGGAAAGACCTAGCACCAAATTGCATTGGCCATCTGATGTAACTTCTGGAGGCAGTCAAAATGTGTATTTGAATTCTTCCCTACCTTATTCCTCTGCTGAGATACAGGGAGCTCCAACCCTGCAGTAAAATACTTGATTTCGACAGTGAGCGAAACTAATGAAAACATTGTTGGGGTAAAACCTACAGGGAATGGCCTAGCACCAAATTGCATTGTCCATCTGATCTAACTTCTGGAGGCAGTCAAAATGATCCTTAGAATTCTTCCCTACCTTATTCCTGTGCTGAGATACAGGGTGCTGTAAACCTGCAGTAAAATGCTTGATTTCGAGAGTGATCGAAACTAATGAAAACATTGTTGGGGTAAAACCTAAAGGGAAAGGCCTAGCACCAAATTGCATTGGCCATCTGATCTAACTTCTGGAGGCAGTCAAAATGAGTATTTGAATTCTTCCCTACCTTATTCCTGTACTGAGATACAGGGTGCTCCATCCTGCTGTAAAATGCTTGAATTTGAGATTGAGCGAAACTAATGAAAACATTGTTGGGGTAAAACCTAAAGGGAAAGGCCTAGCACCAAATTGCATTGGCCATCTGATCTAACTTCTGGAGGCAGTCAAAATGAGTATTTGAATTCTTCCCTACCTTATTCCTCTGCTGAGATACAGGCTGCTCCATCCTGCTGTAAAATGCTTGAATTTGAGAGTGAGCGAAACTAATGAAAACATTGTTGGGGTAAAACCTAAAGGGAAAGGCCTAGCACCAAATTGCATTGGACATCTGATGTAACTTCTGGAGGCAGTCAAAATGATCCTTAGAATTCTGCCCAACCTTATTCCTGTGCTGAGATACAGGTTGCTGTAAACCTGCAGTAAAATGCTTGATTTCGAGAGTGAGCGAAAGTAATGAAAACATTGTTGGGGTAAAACGTAAAGGGAAATGCCTAGCACCAAATTGCATTGGCCATCTGATCTAACTTCTGGAGGCAGTGAAAATGAGTATTTGAATTCTTCCCTACCTTATTCCTGTGCTGAGATACAGTGTGATCCAACACTTCAGTAAAATTCTTGATTTCAAGACAGATCGAAACTAATGAAAACATTCTTGGGGTAAAACCTAAAGGGACAGGTCTAGCACCCAATTGCATTGGCCATCTGATGTAACTTCTGGAGGCAGTCAAAATGATCCTTAGAATTCTTCCCTACCTTATTCCTGTGCTGAGATACAGGGTGCTCCAACCCTGCAGTAAAATGCTTGATTTCGAGAGTGATCGAAACTAATGAAAACATTGTTGGGGTAAAACCTAAAGGGAAAGGTCTAGCACCAAATTGCATTGTCTATCTTATCGAACTTCTGGAGGCAGTCAAAATGATCCTTAGAATTCTTCCCTACCTTATTCCTGTGCTGAGATACAGGGTGCTCCAACCCTACAGTAAAATGAAAACATTGTTGGGGTTGATTTGTCTATCTGATCGAACTTCTGGAGGCAGTGATCCTTAGAAAACTAATGAAAACATTGTTGGGGTAAAACCTAAATTGTTGGGGTAAAACCTAAAGGGAAAGACCTAGCACCAAATTGCATTGGCCATCTGATCTAAATTCTCGAGGCAGTCAAAATGAGCCTTACAATTCTTCCCTACATTATTCCTGTGCTGAGATGCAGGGTGCTCCAACCCTACAGTAAAATGCTTGATTTCGAGAGTGAGCGAAACTAATGAAAACATTGTTGGGGTAAAACCTAAAGGGAAAGGCCTAGCACCAAATTGCATTGGCCATCTGATCTAACTTCTGGAGGCAGTCCAAATGAGTATTTGAATTCTTCCCTACCTTATTCCTCTGCTGAGATAGAGGGTGCTCCAACCCGGCAGTAAAATGCTTGATTTCGAGAGTGAGTGAAACTAATGAAAACATTGTTGGGGTAAAACCTAAAGGGAAAGGCCTAGCACCAAATTGCATTGGCCATCTGATCTAACTTCTGGAGGTAGTCAAAATGATCCTTACAATTCTTCCCTACCTTATTCCTCTGCTGAGATACAGGGTGCTCCAACCGGCAGTAAAATGCTTGATTTCGACAGTGAGCGAAACTAATGAAAACATTGTTGGGGTAAAACCTAAAGGGAAAGACCTACCACTAAATTGCATTGGCCATCTGATCTAACTTCTGGAGGCAGTCAAAATGAGTATTTGAATTCTTCCCTACCTTATTCCTGTGCTGAGACACAGGGTGCTCCAACACTTCAGTAAAATTCTTGATTTCAAGACTGATCGAAACTAATGAAAACATTGTTGGGGTAAAACCTAAAGGGAAAGGTCTAGCACCCAATTGCATTGTCCATCTTATCGAACTTCTGGAGGCAGTCAAAATGAGTATTTGAATTCTTCCCTACCTTATTCCTGTGCTGAGATACAGGGTGCTCCAACAATGCAGTAAAATGCTTGATTTCGAGAGTGATCGAAACTAATGAAAACATTGTTGGGGTAAAACCTAAAGGGAAAGACCTAGCACCAAATTGCATTGTCCATCTGATCTAACTTCTGGAGGCAGTCAAAATGATCCTTAGAATTCTTCCCTACCTTATTCCTCTGCTGAGATAGAGGGTGCTCCAACCCGGCAGTAAAATGCTTGATTTCGAGAGTGATCGAAACTAATGAAAACATTGTTGGGGTAAAACCTAAAGGGAAAGGTCTAGCACCAAATTGCATTGTCCATCTGATCGAACTTCTGGAGGCAGTCAAAATGATCCTTAGAATTCTTCCCTACCTTATTCCTGTGCTGAGATACAGGGTGCTCCAACCCTACAGTAAAATGCTTGATTTCGACAGTGAGAGAAAGTAATGAAAACACTGTAGGGGTAAAACCTAAAGTGAAACGCCTAGCACCAAATTGCATTGGCCATCTGATCTAACTTCTGGAGGCAGTCAAAATGAGCCTTACAATTCTTCCCTACCTTATTCCTGTGCTGAGATGCAGGGTGCTCCATCCCTACAGTAAAATGCTTGATTTCGTGAGTGAGCGAAACTAATGAAAACATTGTTGGGGTAAAACCTAAAGGGAAAGGCCTAGCACCAAATTGCATTGGCCATCTGATCTAACTTCTGGAGGCAGTCAAAATGAGTATTTGAATTCTTCCCTACCTTATTCCTCTGCTGAGATAGAGGGTGCTCCAACCCGGCAGTAAAATGCTTGATTTCGAGAGTGAGTGAAACTAATGAAAACATTGTTGGGGTAAAACCTAAAGGGAAAGGCCTAGCACCAAATTGCATTGGCCATCTGATCTAACTTCTGGAGGCAGTCAAAATGAGTATTTGAATTCTTCCCTACCTTATTCCTGTGCTGAGATACAGGGTGCTCCAACCCTGCAGTAAAATGCTTGATTTTGAGAGTGATCGAAAGTAATGAAAACATTGTTGGGGTAAAACCTAAAGGGAACGGCCTAGCACTAAATTGCATTGTCCATCTGATCTAACTTCTGGAGGCAGTCAAAATGAGTATTTGAATTCTTCCCTACCTTATTCCTGTGCTGAGATACAGGGTGCTCCAACCCTGCAGTAAAATGCTTCATTTCGAGAGTGATCGAAACTAATGAAAACATTGCTGGGGTAAAACCTAAAGGGAATGGCCTAGCACCAAATTGCATTGGCCATCTGATCTAACTTCTGGAGGCAGTCAAAATGATCCTTAGAAGTCTTCCCTACCTTATTCCTGTGCTGAGATACAGGGTTCTCCAACTCTGCACTAAAATGCTTGATTCGAAAGTAAGCGAAACTAATGAAAACATTGTTGGGGTAAAACCTAAAGGGAAAGGCCTAGCACCAAATTGCATTGGCCATCTGATCTAACTTCTGGAGGCAGTCAAAATGAGTATTTGAATTCTTCCCTACCTCTTTCCTCTGCTGAGATACAGGGTGCTCCAACCCTGCAGTAAAATGCTTGATTTCGAGAGTGATCGAAACAAATGAAAACGTTGTTGCGGTAAAACCTAAAGGGAAAGGCCTAGCACCAAATTGCATTGTCCATCTGATCTAACTTCTGGAGGCAGTCAAAATGATCCTTAGAATTCTTCCCTACCTTATTCCTCTGCTGAGATACAGGGTGCTCCAACCCTGCAGTAAAATGCTTGATTTCAAGAGTGAGCGAAACTAATGACAACATTGTTGGGGTAAAACCTAAAGGGAAAGACCTAGCACCAAATTGCATTGGCCATCTGATCGAACTTCTGGAGGCAGTCAAAATGATCCTTAGAATTCTTCCCTACCTTATTCCTGTGCTGAGATACAGGGTGCTCCAACCCTACAGTAAAATGCTTGATTTCGACAGTGAGCGAAAGTAATGAAAACAACGTAGGGGTAAAACCTAAAGGGAAACGCCTAGCACCAAATTGCATTGGCCATCTGATCTAACTTCTGGAGGCAGTCAAAATGAGCCTTACAATTCTTCCCTACCTTATTCCTGTGCTGAGATGCAGAGTGCTCCATCCCTACAGTAAAATGCTTGATTTCGTGAGTGAGCGAAACTAATGAAAACATTGTTGGGGTAAAACCTAAAGGGAAAGACCTAGCACCAAATTGCATTGGCCATCTGATGTAACTTCTGGAGGCAGTCAAAATGAGTATTTGAATTCTTCCCTACCTTATTCCTCTGCCGAGATACAGGGTGCTCCAACCCTGCAGTAAAATGCTTGATTTCGAGAGTGAGCGAAACTAATGAAAACATTGTAAGGGTAAAAACCTAAAGGGAAAGGCCTAGCACAAAATTGCATTGGCCATCTGATCTAACTTCTGGAGGCAGTCAAAATGAGTATTTGAATTCTTCCCTACCTTATTCCTGTGCTGAGATACAGTGTGATCCAACACGTCTGTAAAATTCTTGATTTCAAGACAGATCAAAACTAATGAAAACATTCTTGGGGTAAAACCTAAAGGAAAGGTCTAGCACCCAATTGCATTGGCCATCTGATGTAACTTCTGGAGGCAGTCAAAATGATCCTTAGAATTCTTCCCTACCTTATTCCTGTGCTGAGATACAGGGTGCTCCAACCCTACAGTAAAATGCTTGATTTCGACAGTGAGCGAAAGTAATGAAAACAATGTAGGGGTAAAACCTAAAGGGAAACGCCTAGCACCAAATTGCATTGGCCATCTGATCTAACTTCTGGAGGCAGTCAAAATGAGCCTTACAATTCTTCCCTACCTTATTCCTGTGCTGAGATGCAGAGTGCTCCATCCCTACAGTAAAATGCTTGATTTCATGAGTGAGCGAAACTAATGAAAACATTGTTGGGGTAAAACCTAAAGGGAAAGACCTAGCACCAAATTGCATTGGCCATCTGATGTAACTTCTGGAGGCAGTCAAAATGAGTATTTGAATTCTTCCCTACCTTATTCCTCTGCCAAGATACAGGGTGCTCCAACCCTGCAGTAAAATGCTTGATTTCGAGAGTGAGCGAAACTAATGAAAACATTGTAAGGGTAAAAACCTAAAGGGAAAGGCCTAGCACCAAATTGCATTGGCCATCTGATCTAACTTCTGGAGGCAGTCAAAATGAGTATTTGAATTCTTCCCTACCTTATTCCTGTGCTGAGATACAGTGTGATCCAACACGTCAGTAAAATTCTTGATTTCAAGACAGATCGAAACTAATGAAAACATTGTTGGGGTAAAACCTAAAGGGAAAGGTCTAGCACCCAATTGCATTGGCCATCTGATGTAACTTCTGGAGGCAGTCAAAATGATCCTTAGAATTCTTCCCTACCTTATTCCTCTGCTGAGATACAGGGTGCTCCAACCCTGCTGTAAAATGCTTGATTTCGAGAGTGATCGAAACTAATGAAAACATTGTTGGGGTAAAACCTAAAGGGAAAGGTCTAGCACCAAATTGCATTGGCCATCTGATCGAACTTCTGGAGGCAGTCAAAATGATCCTTAGAATTCTTCCCTACCTTATTCCTGTGCTGAGATACAGGGTGCTCCAACCCTACAGTAAAATGCTTGATTTCGACAGTGAGCGAAACTAATGAAAACATTGTTGGGGTAAAACCTAAAGGGAAAGACCTAGCACAAAATTGCATTGGCCATCTGATCTAACTTCTGGAGGCAGTCAAAATGAGCCTTACAATTCTTCCCTACCTTATTCCTGTGCTGAGATACAGGGTGCTCCAACCCTACAGTAAAATGCTTGATTTCGACAGTGAGCGAAACTAATGAAAACATTGTTGGGGTAAAACCTAAAGGGAAAGACCTAGCACCAAATTGCATTGGCCATCTGATCTAACTTCTCGAGGCAGTCAAAATGAGCCTTACAATTCTTCCCTACATTATTCCTGTGCTGAGATGCAGGGTGCTCCAACCCTACAGTAAAATGCTTGATTTCGAGAGTGAGCGAAACTAATGAAAACATTGTTGGGGTAAAACCTAAAGGGAAAGGCCTAGCACCAAATTGCATTGGCCATCTGATCTAACTTCTGGAGGCAGTCAAAATGAGTATTTGAATTCTTCCCTACCTTATTCCTCTGCTGAGATAGAGGGTGCTCCAACCCGGCAGTAAAATGCTTGATTTCGAGAGTGAGTGAAACTAATGAAAACATTGTTGGGGTAAAACCTAAAGGGAAAGGCCTAGCACCAAATTGCATTGGCCATCTGATCTAACTTCTGGAGGCAGTCAAAATGATCCTTAGAATTCTTCCCTACCTTATTCCTCTGCTGAGATACAGGGTGCTCCAACCCGGCAGTAAAATGCTTGATTTCGAGAGTGATCGAAACTAATGAAAACATTGTTGGGGTAAAACCTAAAGGGAAAGACCTAGCACTAAATTGCATTGGCCATCTGATCTAACTTCTGGAGGCAGTCAAAATGAGTATTTGAATTCTTCCCTAACTTATTCCTGTGCTGAGACACAGGGTGCTCCAACACTTCAGTAAAATTCTTGATTTCAAGACAGATCAAAACTAATGAAAACATTGTTGGGGTAAAACCTAAAGGGAAAGGTCTAGCACCCAATTGCATTGTCCATCTTATCGAACTTCTGGAGGCAGTCAAAATGAGTATTTGAATTCTTCCCTACCTTATTCCTGTGCTGAGATACAGGGTGCTCCAACCCTGCAGTAAAATGCTTGATTTCGAGAGTGAGCGAAACTAATGAAAACATTGTAAGGGTAAAAACCTAAAGGGAAAGGCCTAGCACCAAATTGCATTGGCCATCTGATCTAACTTCTGGAGGCAGTCAAAATGAGTATTTGAATTCTTCCCTACCTTATTCCTGTGCTGAGATACAGGGTGCTCCAACCCTGCAGTAAAATGCTTGATTTTGAGAGTGATCGAAACTAATGAAAACATTGTTGGGGTAAAACCTAAAGGGAAAGGCCTAGCACTAAATTGCATTGTCCATCTGATCTAACTTCTGGAGGCAGTCAAAATGAGTATTTGAATTCTTCCCTACCTTATTCCTGTGCTGAGATACAGGGTGCTCCAACCCCACAGTAAAATGCTTCATTTCGAGAGTGATCGAAACTAATGAAAACATTGTTGGGGTAAAACCTAAAGGGAATGGCCTAGCACCAAATTGCATTGGCCATCTGATTTAACTTCTGGAGGCAGTCAAAATGATCCTTAGAAGTCTTCCCTACCTTATTCCTCTGCTGAGATACAGGGTTCTCCAACCCATTGTTGGGGCAGTAAAATGCTTGATTTGGAGGCAGTCAAAATGAGTATTTGAATTCTTCCTACCTCTTTCCTCTGCTGAGAAACTAATGTAAAAACATTGTTGGGGTAAAACCTAAAGGGAAAGGCCTAGCACCAAATTGCATTGGCCATCTGATCTAAATTCTGGAGGCAGTCAAACTGAGTATTTGAATTCTTCCCTACCTTATTCCTCTGCTGAGATACAGGGTCCTCCAACCCTGCAGTAAAATGCTTCATTTCGAGAGTGATCGAAACTAATGAAAACATTGTTGGGGTAAAACCTAAAGGGAAAGGCCTAGCACCAAATTGCATTGGCCATCTGATCTAACTTCTGGAGGCAGTCAAAATGAGTATTTGAATTCTTCCCTACCTTATTCCTGTGCTGAGACACAGGGTGCCGTAACACTTCAGTAAAATTCTTGATTTCAAGACAGATCGAAACTAATGAAAACATTGTTGGGGTAAAACCTAAAGGGAAAGGTCTAGCACCCAATTGCATTGTCCAACTTATCGAACTTCTGGAGGCAGTCAAAATGAGTATTTGAATTCTTCCCTACCTTATTCCTGTGCTGAGATACAGGGTGCTCCAACCCTGCAGTAAAATGCTTGATTTCGAGAGTGAGCGAAACTAATGAAAACATTGTTGGGGTAAAACCTAAAGGGAAAGGCCTAGCACCAAATTGCATTGTCCATCTGATCTAACTTCTGGAGGCAGTCAAAATGATCCTTAGAATTCTTCCCTACCTTATTCCTCTGCTGAGATACAGGGTGCTCCAACCCTGCAGTAAAATGCTTGATTTCGAGAGTGATCGAAACTAATGAAAACATTGTTGGGGTAAAACCTAAAGGGAAAGGTCTAGCACCAAATTGCATTGTCCATCTGATCGAACTTCTGGAGGCAGTCAAAATGATCCTTAGAATTCTTCCCTACCTTATTCCTGTGCTGAGATACAGGGTGCTCCAACACTTCAGTAAAATGCTTGATTTCGACAGTGAGCGAAAGTAATGAAAACACTGTAGGGGTAAAACCTAAAGGAAACGCCTAGCACCAAATTGCATTGGCCATCTGATCTAACTTCTGGAGGCAGTCAAAATGAGCCTTACAATTCTTCCCTACCTTATTCCTGTGCTGAGATGCAGGGTGCTCCATCCTACAGTAAAATGCTTGATTTCGTGAGTGAGCGAAACTAATGAAAACATTGTTGGGGTAAAACCTAAAGGAAAGACCTAGCACCAAATTGCATTGGCCATCTGATGTAACTTCTGGAGGCAGTCAAAATGAGTATTTGAATTCTTCCCTACCTTATTCCTCTGCTGAGATACAGGGTGCTCCAACCCTGCAGTAAAATGCTTGATTTCGAGAGTGAGCGAAACTAATGAAAACATTGTGGGGTAAAAACCTAAAGGGAAAGGCCTAGCACAAAATTGCATTGGCCATCTGATCTAACTTCTGGAGGCAGTCAAAATGAGTATTTGAATTCTTCCCTACCTTATTCCTGTGCTGAGATACAGGGTGCTCCAACCCTGCAGTAAAATGCTTGATTTTGAGAGTGATCGAAACTAATGAAAACATTGTTGGGGTAAAACCTAAAGGGAAAGGTCTAGCACTAAATTGCATTGTCCATCTGATCTAACTTCTGGAGGCAGTCAAAATGAGTATTTGAATTCTTCCCTACCTTATTCCTGTGCTGAGATACAGGGTGCTCCAACCCTGCAGTAAAATGCTTGATTTCGAGAGTGATCGAAACTAATGAAAACATTGTTGGGGTAAAACCTAAAGGGAAAGGCCTAGCACCAAATTGCATTGGCCATCTGATCTAACTTCTGGAGGCAGTCAAAATGATCCTTAGAAGTCTTCCCTACCTTATTCCTGTGCTGAGATACAGGGTTCTCCAACCCTGCAGTAAAATGCTTGATTTCGAAAGTGAGCGAAACTAATGAAAACATTGTTGGGGTAAAACCTAAAGGGAAAGGCCTAGCACCAAATTGCATTGGCCATCTGATCTAACTTCTGGAGGCAGTCAAAATGAGTATTTGAATTCTTCCCTACCTTATTCCTGTGCTGAGATACAGGGTGCTCCATCCTGCAGTAAAATGCTTGATTTGAGAGTGATCGAAACAAATGAAAACATTGTTGGGGTAAAACCTAAAGGGAAAGGCCTAGCACCAAATTGCATTGGCCATCTGATCTAAATTCTGGAGGCAGTCAAAATGAGTATTTGAATTCTTCCCTACCTTATTCCTCTGCTGAGATACAGGGTCCTCCAACCCTGCAGTAAAATGCTTGATTTCGAGAGTGAGCGAAACTAATGAAAACATTGTTGGGGTAAAACCTAAAGGGAAAGGCCTAGCACCAAATTGCATTGGCCATCTGATCTAACTTCTGGAGGCAGTCAAAATGAGTATTTGAATTCTTCCCTACCTTATTCCTGTGCTGAGACACAGGGTGCCAACACTTCAGTAAAATTCTTGATTTCAAGACAGATCGAAACTAATGAAAACATTGTTGGGGTAAAACCTAAAGGGAAAGGTCTAGCACCCAATTGCATTGTCCAACTTATCGAACTTCTGGAGGCAGTCAAAATGAGTATTTGAATTCTTCCCTACCTTATTCCTGTGCTGAGATACAGGGTGCTCCAACCCTGCAGTAAAATGCTTGATTTCGAGAGTGAGCGAAACCAATGAAAACATTGTTGGGGTAAAACCTAAAGGGAAAGGCCTAGCACCAAATTGCATTGTCCATCTGATCTAACTTCTGGAGGCAGTCAAAATGATCCTTAGAATTCTTCCCTACCTTATTCCTCTGCTGAGATACAGGGTGCTCCAACCCTGCAGTAAAATGCTTGATTTCGAGAGTGAGCGAAACTAATGACAACATTGTTGGGGTAAAACCTAAAGGGAAAGACCTAGCACCAAATTGCATTGGCCATCTGATCTAACTTCTGGAGGCAGTCAAAATGATCCTTAGAATTCTTCCCTACCTTATTCCTGTGCTGAGATACAGGGTGCTCCAACCCTACAGTAAAATGCTTGATTTTGAGAGTGAGCGAAACTAATGAAAACATTGTGGGGGTAAAACCTAAAGGGAAAGACCTAGCACCAAATTGCATTGGCCATCTGATCTAACTTCTGGAGGCAGTCAAAATGAGTGTCTGAATTCTTCCCTACCTTATTCCTGTGCTCAGATACAAACTGCTCCAACCTGCAGTAAAATGCTTGATTTTGAGAGTGAGCGAAACTAATGAAAACATTGTGGGGGTAAAACCTAAAGGGAAAGACCTAGCACCAAATTGCATTGGCCATCTGATCTAACTTCTGGAGGCAGTCAAAATGAGTGTTTGAATTCTTCCCTACCTTATTCCTGTGCTCAGATACAGGGTGCTCCAACCTGCAGTAAAATGCTTGATTTTGAGAGTGAGCGAAACTAATGAAAACATTGTGGGGGTAAAACCTAAAGGGAAAGACCTAGCACCAAATTGCATTGGCCATCTGATCTAACTTCTGGAGGCAGTCAAAATGAGTGTTTGAATTCTTCCCTACCTTATTCCTGTGCTCAGATACAAACTGCTCCAACCTGCAGTAAAATGCTTGATTTTGAGAGTGAGCGAAACTAATGAAAACATTGTGGGGGTAAAACCTAAAGGGAAAGACCTAGCACCAAATTGCATTGGCCATCTGATGTAACTTCTGGAGGCAGTCAAAATGATCCTTTTGAATTCTTCCCTACCTTATTCCTGTGCTGAGATACAGGGTGCTCCAACCCTGCAGTAAAATGCTTGATTTTGAGAGTGAGCGAAACTAATGAAAACATTGTGGGGGTAAAACCTAAAGGGAAAGACCTAGCACCAAATTGCATTGGCCATCTGATCTAACTTCTGGAGGCAGTCAAAATGAGTGTCTGAATTCTTCCCTACCTTATTCCTGTGCTCAGATACAAACTGCTCCAACCTGCAGTAAAATGCTTGATTTTGAGAGTGAGCGAAACTAATGAAAACATTGTGGGGGTAAAACCTAAAGGGAAAGACCTAGCACCAAATTGCATTGGCCATCTGATATAACTTCTGGAGGCAGTCAAAATGAGTATTTGAATTCTTCCCTACCTTATTCCTCTGCTGAGATACAGGGTGCTCCAACCCTGCAGTAAAATGCTTGATTTCGAGAGTGAGCGAAACTAATGAAAACATTGTAAGGGTAAAAACCTAAAGGGAAAGGCCTAGCACCAAATTGCATTGGCCATCTGATCTAACTTCTGGAGGCAGTCAAAATGAGTATTTGAATTCTTCCCTACCTTATTCCTGTGCTGAGATACAGTGTGATCCAACACTTCAGTAAAATTCTTGATTTCAAGACAGATCGAAACTAATGAAAACATTGTTGGGGTAAAACCTAAAGGAAAGGTCTAGCACCCAATTGCATTGGCCATCTGATGTAACTTCTGGAGGCAGTCAAAATGATCCTTAGAATTCTTCCCTACCTTATTCCTCTGCTGAGATACAGGGTGCTCCAACCCTGCAGTAAAATGCTTGATTTCGAGAGTGATCGAAACTAATGAAAACATTGTTGGGGTAAAACCTAAAGGGAAAGGTCTAGCACAAAATTGCATTGTCCATCTGATCGAACTTCTGGAGGCAGTCAAAATGATCCTTAGAATTCTTCCCTACCTTATTCCTGTGCTGAGATACAGGGTGCTCCAACCCTACAGTAAAATGCTTGATTTCGACAGTGAGCGAAACTAATGAAAACATTGTTGGGGTAAAACCTAAAGGGAAAGACCTAGCACCAAATTGCATTGGCCATCTGATCTAACTTCTCGAGGCAGTCAAAATGAGCCTTACAATTCTTCCCTACATTATTCCTGTGCTGAGATGCAGGGTGCTCCAACCCTACAGTAAAATGCTTGATTTGAGAGTGAGCGAAACTAATGAAAACATTGTTGGGGTAAAACCTAAAGGGAAAGGCCTAGCACCAAATTGCATTGGCCATCTGATCTAACTTCTGGAGGCAGTCAAAATGAGTATTTGAATTCTTCCCTACCTTATTCCTCTGCTGAGATAGAGGGTGCTCCAACCCGGCAGTAAAATGCTTGATTTCGAGAGTGAGTGAAACTAATGAAAACATTGTTGGGGTAAAACCTAAAGGGAAAGGCCTAGCACCAAATTGCATTGGCCATCTGATCTAACTTCTGGAGGCAGTCAAAATGATCCTTAGAATTCTTCCCTACCTTATTCCTCTGCTGAGATACAGGGTGCTCCAACCCGGCAGTAAAATGCTTGATTTCGAGAGTGAGTGAAACTAATGAAAACATTGTTGGGGTAAAACCTAAAGGGAAAGACCTAGCACTAAATTGCATTGGCCATCTGATGTAACTTCTGGAGGCAGTCAAAATGAGTATTTGAATTCTTCCCTACCTTATTCCTGTGCTGAGATACAGGGTGCTCCAACCCTTCAGTAAAATGCTTGATTTCGAGAGTGAGCGAAACTAATGAAAACATTGTTGGGGTAAAACCTAAAGGAAAGGCCTAGCACCAAATTGCATTGTCCATCTTATCGAACTTCTGGAGGCAGTCAAAATGAGTATTTGAATTCTTCCCTACCTTATTCCTGTGCTGAGATACAGGGTGCTCCAACCCTGCAGTAAAATGCTTGATTTCGAGAGTGAGCGAAACTAATGAAAACATTGTAAGGGTAAAAACCTAAAGGGAAAGGCCTAGCACAAAATTGCATTGGCCATCTGATCTAACTTCTGGAGGCAGTCAAAATGAGTATTTGAATTCTTCCCTACCTTATTCCTGTGCTGAGATACAGGGTGCTCCAACCCTGCAGTAAAATGCTTGATTTGAGAGTGATCGAAAGTAATGAAAACATTGTTGGGGTAAAACCTAAAGGGAAGGCCTAGCACTAAATTGCATTGTCCATCTGATCTAACTTCTGGAGGCAGTCAAAATGAGTATTTGAATTCTTCCCTACCTTATTCCTGTGCTGAGATACAGGGTGCTCCAACCCTGCAGTAAAATGCTTCATTTCGAGAGTGATCGAAACTAATGAAAACATTGTTGGGGTAAAACCTAAAGGGAATGGCCTAGCACCAAATTGCATTGGCCATCTGATTTAACTTCTGGAGGCAGTCAAAATGATCCTTAGAAGTCTTCCTACCTTATTCCTGTGCTGAGATACAGGGTTCTCCAACCCTGCACTAAAATGCTTGATTCGAAAGTAAGCGAAACTAATGAAAACATTGTTGGGGTAAAACCTAAAGGGAAAGGCCTAGCACCAAATTGCATTGGCCATCTGATCTAACTTCTGGAGGCAGTCAAAATGAGTATTTGAATTCTTCCCTACCTCTTTCCTCTGCTGAGATACAGGGTGCTCCAACCCTGCAGTAAAATGCTTGATTTCGAGAGTGATCGAAACAAATGAAAACATTGTTGCGGTAAAACCTAAAGGGAAAGGCCTAGCACCAAATTGCATTGGCCATCTGATCTAAATTCTGGAGGCAGTCAAACTGAGTATTTGAATTCTTCCCTACCTTATTCCTCTGCTGAGATACAGGGTCCTCCAACCCTGCAGTAAAATGCTTCATTTCGAGAGTGATCGAAACTAATGAAAACATTGTTGGGGTAAAACCTAAAGGGAAAGGCCTAGCACCAAATTGCATTGGCCATCTGATCTAACTTCTGGAGGCAGTCAAAATGAGTATTTGAATTCTTCCCTACCTTATTCCTGTGCTGAGACACAGGGTGCCGTAACACTTCAGTAAAATTCTTGATTTCAAGACAGATCGAAACTAATGAAAACATTGTTGGGGTAAAACCTAAAGGGAAAGGTCTAGCACCCAATTGCATTGTCCAACTTATCGAACTTCTGGAGGCAGTCAAAATGAGTATTTGAATTCTTCCTACCTTATTCCTGTGCTGAGATACAGGGTGCTCCAACCCTGCAGTAAAATGCTTGATTTCGAGAGTGAGCGAAACTAATGAAAACATTGTTGGGGTAAAACCTAAAGGGAAAGGCCTAGCACCAAATTGCATTGTCCATCTGATCTAACTTCTGGAGGCAGTCAAAATGATCCTTAGAATTCTTCCCTACCTTATTCCTCTGCTGAGATACAGGGTGCTCCAACCCTGCAGTAAAATGCTTGATTTCGAGAGTGAGCGAAACTAATGACAACATTGTTGGGGTAAAACCTAAAGGGAAAGACCTAGCACCAAATTGCATTGGGCATCTGATCTAACTTCTGGAGGCAGTCAAAATGATCCTTAGAATTCTTCCCTACCTTATTCCTGTGCTGAGATACAGGGTGCTCCAACCCTACAGTAAAATGCTTGATTTCGAGAGTGAGCGAAAGTAATGAAAACAACGTAGGGGTAAAACCTAAAGGGAAACGCCTAGCACCAAATTGCATTGGCCATCTGATCTAACTTCTGGAGGCAGTCAAAATGAGCCTTACAATTCTTCCCTACCTTATTCCTGTGCTGAGATGCAGAGTGCTCCATCCCTACAGTAAAATGCTTGATTTCGTGAGTGAGCGAAACTAATGAAAACATTGTTGGGGTAAAACCTAAAGGGAAAGACCTAGCACCAAATTGCATTGGCCATCTGATGTAACTTCTGGAGGCAGTCAAAATGAGTATTTGAATTCTTCCCTACCTTATTCCTCTGCCGAGATACAGGGTGCTCCAACCCTGCAGTAAAATGCTTGATTTCGAGAGTGAGCGAAACTAATGAAAACATTGTAAGGGTAAAAACCTAAAGGAAAGGCCTAGCACAAAATTGCATTGGCCATCTGATCTAACTTCTGGAGGCAGTCAAAATGAGTATTTGAATTCTTCCCTACCTTATTCCTGTGCTGAGATACAGTGTGATCCAACACGTCTGTAAAATTCTTGATTTCAAGACAGATCGAAACTAATGAAAACATTCTTGGGGTAAAACCTAAAAGGAAAGGTCTAGCACCCAATTGCATTGGCCATCTGATGTAACTTCTGGAGGCAGTCAAAATGATCCTTAGAATTCTTCCCTACCTTATTCCTGTGCTGAGATACAGGGTGCTCCAACCCTGCAGTAAAATGAAAACTTGATTTAGCACCAAATTGCAGAGTGAGCAAAATGAAACTAATGAAAACATTGTAAAATGCTTGGTAAAAACCTAAAGGGAAAGGCCTAGCACAAAATTGCATTGGCCATCTGATGTAACTTCTGGAGGCAGTCAAAATGAGTATTTGAATTCTTCCCTACCTTATTCCTGTGCTGAGATACAGCTGGTGCTCCAACACGTCAGTAAAATTCTTGATTTCAAGACAGATCGAAACTAATGAAAACATTGTTGGGGTAAAACCTAAAGGGAAAGGTCTAGCACCCAATTGCATTGGCCATCTGATGTAACTTCTGGAGGCAGTCAAAATGATCCTTAGAATTCTTCCCTACCTTATTCCTCTGCTGAGATACAGGGTGCTCCAACCCTGCTGTAAAATGCTTGATTTCGAGAGTGATCGAAACTAATGAAAACATTGTTGGGGTAAAACCTAAAGGGAAAGGTCTAGCACCAAATTGCATTGTCCATCTGATCGAACTTCTGGAGGCAGTCAAAATGATCCTTAGAATTCTTCCCTACCTTATTCCTGTGCTGAGATACAGGGTGCTCCAACCCTACAGTAAAATGCTTGATTTCGACAGTGAGCGAAACTAATGAAAACATTGTTGGGGTAAAACCTAAAGGGAAAGACCTAGCACCAAATTGCATTGGCCATCTGATCTAACTTCTCGAGGCAGTCAAAATGAGCCTTACAATTCTTCCCTACATTATTCCTGTGCTGAGATGCAGGGTGCTCCAACCCTACAGTAAAATGCTTGATTTCGAGAGTGAGCGAAACTAATGAAAACATTGTTGGGGTAAAACCTAAAGGGAAAGGCCTAGCACCAAATTGCATTGGCCATCTGATCTAACTTCTGGAGGCAGTCAAAATGAGTATTTGAATTCTTCCCTACCTTATTCCTCTGCTGAGATAGAGGGTGCTCCAACCCGGCAGTAAAATGCTTGATTTCGAGAGTGAGTGAAACTAATGAAAACATTGTTGGGGTAAAACCTAAAGGGAAAGGCCTAGCACCAAATTGCATTGGCCATCTGATGTAACTTCTGGAGGCAGTCAAAATGAGTATTTGAATTCTTCCCTACCTTATTCCTGTGCTGAGATACAGGGTGCTCCAACCCTGCAGTAAAATGCTTGATTTCGAGAGTGAGCGAAACTAATGAAAACATTGTAAGGGTAAAAACCTAAAGGGAAAGGCCTAGCACCAAATTGCATTGGCCATCTGATCTAACTTCTGGAGGCAGTCAAAATGATCCTTAGAATTCTTCCCTACCTTATTCCTGTGCTGAGATACAGGGTGCTCCAACCCTGAAGTAAAATGTTTGATTTCGAATGTGATCGAAACTAATGAAAACATTGTTGGGGTAAAACCTAACGGGAACGGCCTAGCACTAAATTGCATTGTCCATCTGATCTAACTTCTGGAGGCAGTCAAAATGAGTATTTGAATTCTTCCCTACCTTATTCCTCTGCTGAGATACAGGGTGCTCCAACCCTGCAGTAAAATGCTTCATTTCGAGAGTGATCGAAACTAATGAAAACATTGTTGGGGTAAAACCTAAAGTTAATGGCCTAGCACCAAATTGCATTGGCCATCTGATTTAACTTCTGGAGGCAGTCAAAATGATCCTTAGAAGTCTTCCCTACCTTATTCCTGTGCTGAGATACAGGGTTCTCCAACCCGGCAGTAAAATGCTTGATTTCGAAAGTAAGCGAAACTAATGAAAACATTGTTGGGGTAAAACCTAAAGGGAAAGGCCTAGCACCAAATTGCATTGGCCATCTGATCTAACTTCTGGAGGCAGTCAAAATGAGTATTTGAATTCTTCCCTACCTCTTTCCTCTGCTGAGATACAGGGTGCTCCAACCCTGCAGTAAAATGCTTGATTTTGAGAGTGATCGAAACAAATGAAAACGTTGTTTGGGGTAAAACCTAGAGGGAAAGGCCTAGCACCAAATTGCATTGGCCATCTGATCTAAATTCTGGAGGCAGTCAAACTGAGTATTTGAATTCTTCCCTACCTTATTCCTCTGCTGAGATACAGGGTCCTCCAACCCTGCAGTAAAATGCTTCATTTCCAGAGTGATCGAAACTAATGAAAACATTGTTGGGGTAAAACCTAAAGGGAAAGGCCTAGCACCAAATTGCATTGGCCATCTGATCTAACTTCTGGAGGCAGTCAAAATGAGTATTTGAATTCTTCCCTACCTTATTCCTGTGCTGAGACACAGGGTGCCGTAACACTTCAGTAAAATTCTTGATTTCAAGACAGATCGAAACTAATGAAAACATTGTTGGGGTAAAACCTAAAGGAAAGGTCTAGCACCCAATTGCATTGTCCAACTTATCGAACTTCTGGAGGCAGTCAAATTGAGTATTTGAATTCTTCCCTACCTTATTCCTGTGCTGAGATACAGGGTGCTCCAACCCTGCAGTAAAATGCTTGATTTCGAGAGTGAGCGAAACTAATGAAAACATTGTTGGGGTAAAACCTAAAGGGAAAGGCCTAGCACCAAATTGCATTGGCCATCTGATCTAACTTCTGGAGGCAGTCAAAATGATCCTTAGAATTCTTCCCTACCTTATTCCTCTGCTGAGATACAGGGTGCTCCAACCCTGCAGTAAAATGCTTGATTTCGAGAGTGATCGAAACTAATGAAAACATTGTTGGGGTAAAACCTAAAGGGAAAGACCTAGCACCAAATTGCATTGGCCATCTGATCGAACTTCTGGAGGCAGTCAAAATGATCCTTAGAATTCTTCCCTACCTTATTCCTGTGCTGAGATACAGGTGCTCCAACCCTACAGTAAAATGCTTGATTTCGACAGTGAGCGAAAGTAATGAAAACAATGTAGGGGTAAAACCTAAAGGGAAACGCCTAGCACCAAATTGCATTGGCCATCTGATCTAACTTCTGGAGGCAGTCAAAATGAGTATTTGAATTCTTCCCTACCTTATTCCTCTGCTGAGTTACAGGGTGCTGCAATCCTGTAGTAAAATCCTTGATTTCGAGAATGAGCGAAACTAATGAAAACATTGTTGGGGTAAAACCTAAAGGAAAGGCCTAGCACCAAATTGCATTGGCCATCTGATCTAACTTCTGGAGGCAGTCAAAATGAGTATTTGAATTCTTCCCTACCTTATTCCTCTGCTGAGTTACAGGGTGCTGCAATCCTGTAGTAAAATGCTTGATTTCGAGAGTGAGCGAAACTAATGAAAACGTTGTTGGGGTAAAACCTAAAGGGAAAGACCTAGCACCAAATTGCATTGGCCATCTGATCTAACTTCTGGAGGCAGTCAAAATGAGTATTTGAATTCTTCCCTACCTTATTCCTGTGCTGAGATACAAACTGCTCCAACCTGCAGTAAAATGCCTGATTTGAGAGTGAGCGAAACTATTGAAAACATTGTGGGGTAAAACCTAAAGGGAAAGACCTAGCACCAAATTGCATTGGCCATCTGATCTAACTTCTGGAGGCAGTCAAAATGAGTATTTGAATTCTTCCCTACCTTATTCCTGTGCTGAGATACAGGGTGCTCCAACCCTACAGTGAAATGCTTGATTTCTACAGTGAACGAAACTAATGAAAACATTGTTGGGGTAAAACCTAAAGGGAAAGGCCTAGCACCAAATTGCATTGGCCATCTGATCTAACTTCTGGAGGCAGTCCAAATGAGTATTTGAATTCTTCCCTACCTTATTCCTGTGCTGAGATACAGGGTGCTCCAACCCTACAGTAAAATGCTTGATTTCGAGAGTGTTCGAAAATAATGAAAACATTGTTGGGGTAAAACCTAAAAGGAAATGCGTAGCACCAAATTGCATTGGCCATCTGATCTAACTTCTGGAGGCAGTCAAAATGAGTATTTGAATTCTTCCCTACCTTATTCCTGTGCTGAGATACAGGGTGCTCAAACCTGCAGTAAAATGCTTGATTTCGAGAGTGATCGAAACTAATGAAAACATTGTTGGGGTAAAACCTAAAGGGAAAGACCTAGCACCAAATTGCATTGGCCATCTGATCTAACTTCTGGAGGCAGTCAAAATGAGTATTTGAATTCTTCCCTGCCTTATTCCTGTGCTGAGATACAGGGTGTTCAAACCTGCAGTAAAATGCTTGATTTCGAGAGTGAGCGAAACTAATGTAAACATTGTTGGGGTAAAACCTAAAGGGAAAGACCTAGCATCAAATTGCATTGGCTATCTGATCTAACTTCTGGAGGCAGTCAAAATGAGTATTTGAATTCTTCCCTACCTTATTCCTGTGCTGAGATACAGGGTGCTCCAACCCTTCAGTAAAATGCTTGATTTCGAGAGTGAGCGAAAGTAATGAAAACATTGTTGGGGTAAAACCTAAAGGGAAAGACCTAGCACCAAATTGCATTGGCCATCTGATCTAACTTTTGGAGGCAGTCAAAATGATCCGTAAAATTCTTCCCTATCTTATTCCTGTGCTGAGATACAGGGTGCTACAACCCTTCAGTAAAATGCTTGATTTCGAGAGTGAGCGAAAGTAATGAAAACATTGTTGGGGTAAAACCTAAAGGGAAAGACCTAGCACCAAATTGCATTGGCCATCTGATCTAACTTCTGGAGGCAGTCAAAATGAGTATTTGAATTCTTCCCTACCTTATTCCTGTGCTGAGATACAGGGTGCTCCAACCCTTCAGTAAAATGCTTGATTTCGAGAGTGAGCGAAAGTAATGAAAACATTGTTGGGGTAAAACCTAAAAGGAAAGACCTAGCACCAAATTGCATTGGCCATCTGATCTAACTTCTGGAGGCAGTCCAAATGAGTATTTGAATTCTTCCCTACCTTATTCCTCTGCTGAGTTACAGGGTGCTGCAATCCTGTAGTAAAATGCTTGATTTCGAGAGTGAGCGAAACTAATGAAAACGTTGTTGGGGTAAAACCTAAAGGGAAAGACCTAGCACCAAATTGCATTGGCCATCTGATCTAACTTCTGGAGGCAGTCAAAATGAGTATTTGAATTCTTCCCTACCTTATTCCTGTGCTCAGATACAAACTGCTCCAACCTGCAGTAAAATGCCTGATTTCGAGAGTGAGCGAAACCATTGAAAACATTGTGGGGGTAAAACCTAAAGGGAAAGACCTAGCACCAAATTGCATTGGCCATCTGATCTAACTTCTGGAGGCAGTCAAAATGAGTATTTGAATTCTTCCCTACCTTATTCCTGTGCTGAGATACAAACTGCTCCAACCTGCAGTAAAATGCCTGATTTCGAGAGTGAGCGAAACTATTGAAAACATTGTGGGGGTAAAACCTAAAGGGAAAGACCTAGCACCAAATTGCATTGGCCATCTGATCTAACTTCTGGAGGCAGTCAAAATGAGTATTTGAATTCTTCCCTACCTTATTCCTGTGCTGAGATACAGGGTGCTCCAACCCTACAGTGAAATGCTTGATTTCTACAGTGAACGAAACTAATGAAAACATTGTTGGGGTAAAACCTAAAGGGAAAGGCCTAGCACCAAATTGCATTGGCCATCTGATCTAACTTCTGGAGGCAGTCAAAATGAGTATTTGAATTCTTCCCTACCTTATTCCTGTGTTGAGATACAGGGTGCTCCAACCCTACAGTAAAATGCTTGATTTCGAGAGTGTTCGAAAATAATGAAAACATTGTTGGGGTAAAACCTAAAGGGAAATGCGTAGCACCAAATTGCATTGGCCATCTGATCTAACTTCTGGAGGCAGTCAAAATGAGTATTTGAATTCTTCCCTGCCTTATTCCTGTGCTGAGATACAGGGTGTTCAAACCTGCAGTAAAATGCTTGATTTCGAGAGTGAGCGAAACTAATGTAAACATTGTTGGGGTAAAACCTAAAGGGAAAGACCTAGCATCAAATTGCATTGGCTATCTGATCTAACTTCTGGAGGCAGTCAAAATGAGTATTTGAATTCTTCCCTACCTTATTCCTGTGCTGAGATACAGGGTGCTCCAACCCTTCAGTAAAATGCTTGATTTCGAGAGTGAGCGAAAGTAATGAAAACATTGTTGGGGTAAAACCTAAAGGGAAAGACCTAGCACCAAATTGCATTGGCCATCTGATCTAACTTCTGGAGGCAGTCAAAATGATCCGTAAAATTCTTCCCTATCTTATTCCTGTGCTGAGATACAGGGTGCTACAACCCTTCAGTAAAATGCTTGATTTCGAGAGTGAGCGAAAGTAATGAAAACATTGTTGGGGTAAAACCTAAAGGGAAAGACCTAGCACCAAATTGCATTGGCCATCTGATCTAACTTCTGGAGGCAGTCAAAATGAGTATTTGAATTCTTCCCTACCTTATTCCTGTGCTGAGATACAGGGTGCTCCAACCCTTCAGTAAAATGCTTGATTTCGAGAGTGAGCGAAAGTAATGAAAACATTGTTGGGGTAAAACCTAAAAGGAAAGACCTAGCACCAAATTGCATTGGCCATCTGATCTAACTTCTGGAGGCAGTCAAAATGAGTATTTGAATTCTTCCCTACCTTATTCCTCTGCTGAGTTACAGGGTGCTGCAATCCTGCAGTAAAATGCTTGATTTCGAGAGTGAGCGAAACTAATGTAAACATTGTTGGGGTAAAACCTAAAGGGAAAGACCTAGCACCAAATTGCATTGGCCATCTGATCTAACTTCTGGAGGCAGTCAAAATGAGTATTTGAATTCTTCCCTACCTTATTCCTCTGCTGAGTTACAGGGTGCTGCAATCCTGCAGTAAAATGCTTGATTTCGAGAGTGATCGGAACTAATTCAAACATTGTGGGGGTAAAACCTAAAGGGAAAGGCCTAGCACCAAATTGCATTGGCCATCTGATCTAACTTCTGGAGGCAGTCAAAATGAGTATTTGAATTCTTCCCTACCTTATTCCTCTGTTGAGTTACAGGGTGCTGCAATCCTGTAGTAAAATGCTTGATTTCGAGAGTGAGCGAAACTAATGAAAACGTTGTTGGGGTAAAACCTAAAGGGAAAGACCTAGCACCAAATTGCATTGGCCATCTGATCTAACTTCTGGAGGCAGTCAAAATGAGTATTTGAATTCTTCCCTACCTTATTCCTGTGCTCAGATACAAACTGCTCCAACCTGCAGTAAAATGCCTGATTTCGAGAGTGAGTGAAACCATTGAAAACATTGTGGGGGTAAAACCTAAAGGGAAAGACCTAGCACCAAATTGCATTGGCCATCTGATCTAACTTCTGGAGGCAGTCAAAATGAGTATTTGAATTCTTCCCTACCTTATTCCTTTGCTGAGATACAAGGTGCTCCAACCTGCAGTAAAATGCTTGATTTCAGAAAGTAAGCGAAACTAATGAAAACATTGTGGGGTAAAACCTAAAGGGAAAGACCTAGCACCAAATTGCATTGGCCATCTGATCTAACTTCTGGAGGCAGTCCAAATGAGTATTTGAATTCTTCCCTACCTTATTCCTGTGCTGAGATACAGGGTGCTCCAACCCTACAGTGAAATGCTTGATTTCTACAGTGAACGAAACTAATGAAAACATTGTTGGGGTAAAACCTAAACCATTGTTCGGGAAAACGTAAAGGGCAAGACCTAGCACCAAATTGCATTGGCCATCTGATCTAACTTCTGGAGGCAGTCAAAATGAGTATTTGAATTCTTCCCTACCTTATTCCTCTGCTGAGTTACAGGGTGCTGCAATCCTGTAGTAAAATGCTTGATTTCGAGAGTGAGCGAAACTAATGAAAACGTTGTTGGGGTAAAACCTAAAGGAAAGACCTAGCACCAAATTGCATTGGCCATCTGATCTAACTTCTGGAGGCAGTCAAAATGAGTATTTGAATTCTTCCCTACCTTATTCCTGTGCTCAGATACAAACTGCTCCAACCTGCAGTAAAATGCCTGATTTCGAGAGTGAGCGAAACCATTGAAAACATTGTGGGGGTAAAACCTAAAGGGAAAGACCTAGCACCAAATTGCATTGGCCATCTGATCTAACTTCTGTAGGCAGTCAAAATGAGTATTTGAATTCTTCCCTGCCTTATTCCTGTGCTGAGATACAGGGTGCTCCAACCCTACAGTAAAATGCTTGATTTCGAGAGTGAGCGAAAGTAATGAAAACAACGTAGGGGTAAAACCTAAAGGGAAACGCCTAGCACCAAATTGCATTGGCCATCTGATCTAACTTCTGGAGGCAGTCAAAATGAGCCTTACAATTCTTCCCTACCTTATTCCTGTGCTGAGATGCAGAGTGCTCCATCCCTACAGTAAAATGCTTGATTTCGTGAGTGAGCGAAACTAATGAAAACATTGTTGGGGTAAAACCTAAAGGGAAAGACCTAGCACCAAATTGCATTGGCCATCTGATGTAACTTCTGGAGGCAGTCAAAATGAGTATTTGAATTCTTCCCTACCTTATTCCTCTGCCGAGATACAGGGTGCTCCAACCCTGCAGTAAAATGCTTGATTTCGAGAGTGAGCGAAACTAATGAAAACATTGTAAGGGTAAAAACCTAAAGGGAAAGGCCTAGCACAAAATTGCATTGGCCATCTGATCTAACTTCTGGAGGCAGTCAAAATGAGTATTTGAATTCTTCCCTACCTTATTCCTGTGCTGAGATACAGTGTGATCCAACACGTCTGTAAAATTCTTGATTTCAAGACAGATCGAAACTAATGAAAACATTCTTGGGGTAAAACCTAAAGGGAAAGGTCTAGCACCCAATTGCATTGGCCATCTGATGTAACTTCTGGAGGCAGTCAAAATGATCCTTAGAATTCTTCCCTACCTTATTCCTGTGCTGAGATACAGGGTGCTCCAACCCTGCAGTAAAATGCTTGATTTCGAGAGTGAGCGAAACTAATGAAAACATTGTAAGGGTAAAAACCTAAAGGGAAAGGCCTAGCACAAAATTGCATTGGCCATCTGATGTAACTTCTGGAGGCAGTCAAAATGAGTATTTGAATTCTTCCCTACCTTATTCCTCTGCTGAGTTACAGGGTGCTGCAATCCTGTAGTAAAATGCTTGATTTCGAGAGTGAGCGAAACTAATGAAAACGTTGTTGGGGTAAAACCTAAAGGGAAAGACCTAGCACCAAATTGCATTGGCCATCTGATCTAACTTCTGGAGGCAGTCAAAATGAGTATTTGAATTCTTCCCTACCTTATTCCTGTGCTCAGATACAAACTGCTCCAACCTGCAGTAAAATGCCTGATTTCGAGAGTGAGCGAAACCATTGAAAACATTGTGGGGTAAAACCTAAAGGGAAAGACCTAGCACCAAATTGCATTGGCCATCTGATCTAACTTCTGTAGGCAGTCAAAATGAGTATTTGAATTCTTCCCTGCCTTATTCCTGTGCTGAGATACAGGGTGCTCCAACCCTACAGTAAAATGCTTGATTTCGAGAGTGAGCGAAAGTAATGAAAACAACGTAGGGGTAAAACCTAAAGGGAAACGCCTAGCACCAAATTGCATTGGCCATCTGATCTAACTTCTGGAGGCAGTCAAAATGAGCCTTACAATTCTTCCTACCTTATTCCTGTGCTGAGATGCAGAGTGCTCCATCCCTACAGTAAAATGCTTGATTTCGTGAGTGAGCGAAACTAATGAAAACATTGTTGGGGTAAAACCTAAAGGGAAAGACCTAGCACCAAATTGCATTGGCCATCTGATGTAACTTCTGGAGGCAGTCAAAATGAGTATTTGAATTCTTCCCTACCTTATTCCTCTGCCGAGATACAGGGTGCTCCAACCCTGCAGTAAAATGCTTGATTTCGAGAGTGAGCGAAACTAATGAAAACATTGTAAGGGTAAAAACCTAAAGGGAAAGGCCTAGCACAAAATTGCATTGGCCATCTGATCTAACTTCTGGAGGCAGTCAAAATGAGTATTTGAATTCTTCCCTACCTTATTCCTGTGCTGAGATACAGTGTGATCCAACACGTCTGTAAAATTCTTGATTTCAAGACAGATCGAAACTAATGAAAACATTCTTGGGGTAAAACCTAAAGGGAAAGGTCTAGCACCCAATTGCATTGGCCATCTGATGTAACTTCTGGAGGCAGTCAAAATGATCCTTAGAATTCTTCCCTACCTTATTCCTGTGCTGAGATACAGGGTGCTCCAACCCTGCAGTAAAATGCTTGATTTCGAGAGTGAGCGAAACTAATGAAAACATTGTAAGGGTAAAAACCTAAAGGGAAAGGCCTAGCACAAAATTGCATTGGCCATCTGATGTAACTTCTGGAGGCAGTCAAAATGAGTATTTGAATTCTTCCCTACCTTATTCCTGTGCTGAGATACAGGGTGCTCCAACACGTCAGTAAAATTCTTGATTTCAAGACAGATCAAGCTAATGAAAACATTGTTGGGGTAAAACCTAAAGGAAAGGTCTAGCACCCAATTGCATTGGCCATCTGATGTAACTTCTGGAGGCAGTCAAAATGATCCTTAGAATTCTTCCCTACCTTATTCCTCTGCTGAGATACAGGGTGCTCCAACCCTGCTGTAAAATGCTTGATTTCGAGAGTGATCGAAACTAATGAAAACATTGTTGGGGTAAAACCTAAAGGGAAAGGTCTAGCACCAAATTGCATTGTCCATCTGATCGAACTTCTGGAGGCAGTCAAAATGATCCTTAGAATTCTTCCCTACCTTATTCCTGTGCTGAGATACAGGGTGCTCCAACCCTACAGTAAAATGCTTGATTTCGACAGTGAGCGAAACTAATGAAAACATTGTTGGGGTAAAACCTAAAGGGAAAGACCTAGCACCAAATTGCATTGGCCATCTGATCTAACTTCTCGAGGCAGTCAAAATGAGCCTTACAATTCTTCCCTACATTATTCCTGTGCTGAGATGCAGGGTGCTCCAACCCTACAGTAAAATGCTTGATTTCGAGAGTGAGCGAAACTAATGAAAACATTGTTGGGGTAAAACCTAAAGGGAAAGGCCTAGCACCAAATTGCATTGGCCATCTGATCTAACTTCTGGAGGCAGTCAAAATGAGTATTTGAATTCTTCCCTACCTTATTCCTCTGCTGAGATAGAGGGTGCTCCAACCCGGCAGTAAAATGCTTGATTTCGAGAGTGAGTGAAACTAATGAAAACATTGTTGGGGTAAAACCTAAAGGGAAAGGCCTAGCACCAAATTGCATTGGCCATCTGATGTAACTTCTGGAGGCAGTCAAAATGAGTATTTGAATTCTTCCCTACCTTATTCCTGTGCTGAGATACAGGGTGCTCCAACCCTGCAGTAAAATGCTTGATTTCGAGAGTGAGCGAAACTAATGAAAACATTGTAAGGGTAAAAACCTAAAGGGAAAGGCCTAGCACCAAATTGCATTGGCCATCTGATCTAACTTCTGGAGGCAGTCAAAATGATCCTTAGAATTCTTCCCTACCTTATTCCTGTGCTGAGATACAGGGTGCTCCAACCCTGAAGTAAAATGTTTGATTTCGAATGTGATCGAAACTAATGAAAACATTGTTGGGGTAAAACCTAACGGGAACGGCCTAGCACTAAATTGCATTGTCCATCTGATCTAACTTCTGGAGGCAGTCAAAATGAGTATTTGAATTCTTCCCTACCTTATTCCTCTGCTGAGATACAGGGTGCTCCAACCCTGCAGTAAAATGCTTCATTTCGAGAGTGATCGAAACTAATGAAAACATTGTTGGGGTAAAACCTAAAGTTAATGGCCTAGCACCAAATTGCATTGGCCATCTGATTTAACTTCTGGAGGCAGTCAAAATGATCCTTAGAAGTCTTCCCTACCTTATTCCTGTGCTGAGATACAGGGTTCTCCAACCCGGCAGTAAAATGCTTGATTTCGAAAGTAAGCGAAACTAATGAAAACATTGTTGGGGTAAAACCTAAAGGGAAAGGCCTAGCACCAAATTGCATTGGCCATCTGATCTAACTTCTGGAGGCAGTCAAAATGAGTATTTGAATTCTTCCCTACCTCTTTCCTCTGCTGAGATACAGGGTGCTCCAACCCTGCAGTAAAATGCTTGATTTTGAGAGTGATCGAAACAAATGAAAACGTTGTTTCGGTAAAACCTAGAGGGAAAGGCCTAGCACCAAATTGCATTGGCCATCTGATCTAACTTCTGGAGGCAGTCAAAATGAGTATTTGAATTCTTCCCTACCTTATTCCTCTGCTGAGATACAGGGTCCTCCAACCCTGCAGTAAAATGCTTCATTTCCAGAGTGATCGAAACTAATGAAAACATTGTTGGGGTAAAACCTAAAGGGAAAGGCCTAGCACCAAATTGCATTGGCCATCTGATCTAACTTCTGGAGGCAGTCAAAATGAGTATTTGAATTCTTCCCTACCTTATTCCTGTGCTGAGACACAGGGTGCCGTAACACTTCAGTAAAATTCTTGATTTCAAGACAGATCGAAACTAATGAAAACATTGTTGGGGTAAAACCTAAAGGGAAAGGTCTAGCACCCAATTGCATTGTCCAACTTATCGAACTTCTGGAGGCAGTCAAATTGAGTATTTGAATTCTTCCCTACCTTATTCCTGTGCTGAGATACAGGGTGCTCCAACCCTGCAGTAAAATGCTTGATTTCGAGAGTGAGCGAAACTAATGAAAACATTGTTGGGGTAAAACCTAAAGGGAAAGGCCTAGCACCAAATTGCATTGTCCATCTGATCTAACTTCTGGAGGCAGTCAAAATGATCCTTAGAATTCTTCCCTACCTTATTCCTCTGCTGAGATACAGGGTGCTCCAACCCTGCAGTAAAATGCTTGATTTCGAGAGTGATCGAAACTAATGAAAACATTGTTGGGGTAAAACCTAAAGGGAAAGACCTAGCACCAAATTGCATTGGCCATCTGATCGAACTTCTGGAGGCAGTCAAAATGATCCTTAGAATTCTTCCCTACCTTATTCCTGTGCTGAGATACAGGGTGCTCCAACCCTACAGTAAAATGCTTGATTTCGACAGTGAGCGAAAGTAATGAAAACAATGTAGGGGTAAAACCTAAAGGGAAACGCCTAGCACCAAATTGCATTGGCCATCTGATCTAACTTCTGGAGGCAGTCAAAATGAGTATTTGAATTCTTCCCTACCTTATTCCTCTGCTGAGTTACAGGGTGCTGCAATCCTGTAGTAAAATCCTTGATTTCGAGAATGAGCGAAACTAATGAAAACATTGTTGGGGTAAAACCTAAAGGGAAAGGCCTAGCACCAAATTGCATTGGCCATCTGATCTAACTTCTGGAGGCAGTCAAAATGAGTATTTGAATTCTTCCCTACCTTATTCCTCTGCTGAGTTACAGGGTGCTGCAATCCTGTAGTAAAATGCTTGATTTCGAGAGTGAGCGAAACTAATGAAAACGTTGTTGGGGTAAAACCTAAAGGGAAAGACCTAGCACCAAATTGCATTGGCCATCTGATCTAACTTCTGGAGGCAGTCAAAATGAGTATTTGAATTCTTCCCTACCTTATTCCTGTGCTGAGATACAAACTGCTCCAACCTGCAGTAAAATGCCTGATTTCGAGAGTGAGCGAAACTATTGAAAACATTGTGGGGGTAAAACCTAAAGGGAAAGACCTAGCACCAAATTGCATTGGCCATCTGATCTAACTTCTGGAGGCAGTCAAAATGAGTATTTGAATTCTTCCTACCTTATTCCTGTGCTGAGATACAGGGTGCTCCAACCCTACAGTGAAATGCTTGATTTCTACAGTGAACGAAACTAATGAAAACATTGTTGGGGTAAAACCTAAAGGGAAAGGCCTAGCACCAAATTGCATTGGCCATCTGATCTAACTTCTGGAGGCAGTCAAAATGAGTATTTGAATTCTTCCCTACCTTATTCCTGTGCTGAGATACAGGGTGCTCCAACCCTACAGTAAAATGCTTGATTTCGAGAGTGTTCGAAAATAATGAAAACATTGTTGGGGTAAAACCTAAAGGGAAATGCGTAGCACCAAATTGCATTGGCCATCTGATCTAACTTCTGGAGGCAGTCAAAATGAGTATTTGAATTCTTCCCTACCTTATTCCTGTGCTGAGATACAGGGTGCTCAAACCTGCAGTAAAATGCTTGATTTCGAGAGTGATCGAAACTAATGAAAACATTGTTGGGGTAAAACCTAAAGGGAAAGACCTAGCACCAAATTGCATTGGCCATCTGATCTAACTTCTGGAGGCAGTCAAAATGAGTATTTGAATTCTTCCCTGCCTTATTCCTGTGCTGAGATACAGGGTGTTCAAACCTGCAGTAAAATGCTTGATTTCGAGAGTGAGCGAAACTAATGTAAACATTGTTGGGGTAAAACCTAAAGGGAAAGACCTAGCATCAAATTGCATTGGCTATCTGATCTAACTTCTGGAGGCAGTCAAAATGAGTATTTGAATTCTTCCCTACCTTATTCCTGTGCTGAGATACAGGGTGCTCCAACCCTTCAGTAAAATGCTTGATTTCGAGAGTGAGCGAAAGTAATGAAAACATTGTTGGGGTAAAACCTAAAGGGAAAGACCTAGCACCAAATTGCATTGGCCATCTGATCTAACTTTTGGAGGCAGTCAAAATGATCCGTAAAACTCTTCCCTATCTTATTCCTGTGCTGAGATACAGGGTGCTACAACCCTTCAGTAAAATGCTTGATTTCGAGAGTGAGCGAAAGTAATGAAAACATTGTTGGGGTAAAACCTAAAGGGAAAGACCTAGCACCAAATTGCATTGGCCATCTGATCTAACTTCTGGAGGCAGTCAAAATGAGTATTTGAATTCTTCCCTACCTTATTCCTGTGCTGAGATACAGGGTGCTCCAACCCTTCAGTAAAATGCTTGATTTCGAGAGTGAGCGAAAGTAATGAAAACATTGTTGGGGTAAAACCTAAAAGGAAAGACCTAGCACCAAATTGCATTGGCCATCTGATCTAACTTCTGGAGGCAGTCCAAATGAGTATTTGAATTCTTCCCTACCTTATTCCTCTGCTGAGTTACAGGGTGCTGCAATCCTGTAGTAAAATGCTTGATTTCGAGAGTGAGCGAAACTAATGAAAACGTTGTTGGGGTAAAACCTAAAGGGAAAGACCTAGCACCAAATTGCATTGGCCATCTGATCTAACTTCTGGAGGCAGTCAAAATGAGTATTTGAATTCTTCCCTACCTTATTCCTGTGCTCAGATACAAACTGCTCCAACCTGCAGTAAAATGCCTGATTTCGAGAGTGAGCGAAACCATTGAAAACATTGTGGGGTAAAACCTAAAGGGAAAGACCTAGCACCAAATTGCATTGGCCATCTGATCTAACTTCTGGAGGCAGTCAAAATGAGTATTTGAATTCTTCCCTACCTTATTCCTGTGCTGAGATACAAACTGCTCCAACCTGCAGTAAAATGCCTGATTTCGAGAGTGAGCGAAACTATTGAAAACATTGTGGGGGTAAAACCTAAAGGGAAAGACCTAGCACCAAATTGCATTGGCCATCTGATCTAACTTCTGGAGGCAGTCAAAATGAGTATTTGAATTCTTCCCTACCTTATTCCTGTGCTGAGATACAGGGTGCTCCAACCCTACAGTGAAATGCTTGATTTCTACAGTGAACGAAACTAATGAAAACATTGTTGGGGTAAAACCTAAAGGGAAAGGCCTAGCACCAAATTGCATTGGCCATCTGATCTAACTTCTGGAGGCAGTCAAAATGAGTATTTGAATTCTTCCCTACCTTATTCCTGTGTTGAGATACAGGGTGCTCCAACCCTACAGTAAAATGCTTGATTTCGAGAGTGTTCGAAAATAATGAAAACATTGTTGGGGTAAAACCTAAAGGGAAATGCGTAGCACCAAATTGCATTGGCCATCTGATCTAACTTCTGGAGGCAGTCAAAATGAGTATTTGAATTCTTCCTACCTTATTCCTGTGCTGAGATACAGGGTGCTCAAACCTGCAGTAAAATGCTTGATTTCGAGAGTGATCGAAACTAATGAAAACATTGTTGGGGTAAAACCTAAAGGGAAAGACCTAGCACCAAATTGCATTGGCCATCTGATCTAACTTCTGGAGGCAGTCAAAATGAGTATTTGAATTCTTCCCTGCCTTATTCCTGTGCTGAGATACAGGGTGTTCAAACCTGCAGTAAAATGCTTGATTTCGAGAGTGAGCGAAACTAATGTAAACATTGTTGGGGTAAAACCTAAAGGGAAAGACCTAGCATCAAATTGCATTGGCTATCTGATCTAACTTCTGGAGGCAGTCAAAATGAGTATTTGAATTCTTCCCTACCTTATTCCTGTGCTGAGATACAGGGTGCTCCAACCCTTCAGTAAAATGCTTGATTTCGAGAGTGAGCGAAAGTAATGAAAACATTGTTGGGGTAAAACCTAAAGGGAAAGACCTAGCACCAAATTGCATTGGCCATCTGATCTAACTTCTGGAGGCAGTCAAAATGATCCGTAAAATTCTTCCCTATCTTATTCCTGTGCTGAGATACAGGGTGCTACAACCCTTCAGTAAAATGCTTGATTTCGAGAGTGAGCGAAAGTAATGAAAACATTGTTGGGGTAAAACCTAAAGGGAAAGACCTAGCACCAAATTGCATTGGCCATCTGATCTAACTTCTGGAGGCAGTCAAAATGAGTATTTGAATTCTTGCCTACCTTATTCCTGTGCTGAGATACAGGGTGCTCCAACCCTTCAGTAAAATGCTTGATTTCGAGAGTGAGCGAAAGTAATGAAAACATTGTTGGGGTAAAACCTAAAAGGAAAGACCTAGCACCAAATTGCATTGGCCATCTGATCTAACTTCTGGAGGCAGTCAAAATGAGTATTTGAATTCTTCCCTACCTTATTCCTCTGCTGAGTTACAGGGTGCTGCAATCCTGCAGTAAAATGCTTGATTTCGAGAGTGAGCGAAACTAATGTAAACATTGTTGGGGTAAAACCTACAGGGAAAGACCTAGCACCAAATTGCATTGGCCATCTGATCTAACTTCTGGAGGCAGTCAAAATGAGTATTTGAATTCTTCCCTACCTTATTCCTCTGCTGAGTTACAGGGTGCTGCAATCCTGCAGTAAAATGCTTGATTTCGAGAGTGATCGGAACTAATTCAAACATTGTGGGGTAAAACCTAAAGGAAAGGCCTAGCACCAAATTGCATTGGCCATCTGATCTAACTTCTGGAGGCAGTCAAAATGAGTATTTGAATTCTTCCCTACCTTATTCCTCTGTTGAGTTACAGGGTGCTGCAATCCTGTAGTAAAATGCTTGATTTCGAGAGTGAGCGAAACTAATGAAAACGTTGTTGGGGTAAAACCTAAAGGGAAAGACCTAGCACCAAATTGCATTGGCCATCTGATCTAACTTCTGGAGGCAGTCAAAATGAGTATTTGAATTCTTCCCTACCTTATTCCTGTGCTCAGATACAAACTGCTCCAACCTGCAGTAAAATGCCTGATTTCGAGAGTGAGTGAAACCATTGAAAACATTGTGGGGGTAAAACCTAAAGGGAAAGACCTAGCACCAAATTGCATTGGCCATCTGATCTAACTTCTGGAGGCAGTCAAAATGAGTATTTGAATTCTTCCCTACCTTATTCCTTTGCTGAGATACAAGGTGCTCCAACCTGCAGTAAAATGCTTGATTTCAGAAAGTAAGCGAAACTAATGAAAACATTGTGGGGGTAAAACCTAAAGGGAAAGACCTAGCACCAAATTGCATTGGCCATCTGATCTAACTTCTGGAGGCAGTCCAAATGAGTATTTGAATTCTTCCCTACCTTATTCCTGTGCTGAGATACAGGGTGCTCCAACCCTACAGTGAAATGCTTGATTTCTACAGTGAACGAAACTAATGAAAACATTGTTGGGGTAAAACCTAAACCATTGTTCGGGGAAAACGTAAAGGGCAAGACCTAGCACCAAATTGCATTGGCCATCTGATCTAACTTCTGGAGGCAGTCAAAATGAGTATTTGAATTCTTCCCTACCTTATTCCTCTGCTGAGTTACAGGGTGCTGCAATCCTGTAGTAAAATGCTTGATTTCGAGAGTGAGCGAAACTAATGAAAACGTTGTTGGGGTAAAACCTAAAGGGAAAGACCTAGCACCAAATTGCATTGGCCATCTGATCTAACTTCTGGAGGCAGTCAAAATGAGTATTTGAATTCTTCCCTACCTTATTCCTGTGCTCAGATACAAACTGCTCCAACCTGCAGTAAAATGCCTGATTTCGAGAGTGAGCGAAACCATTGAAAACATTGTGGGGTAAAACCTAAAGGGAAAGACCTAGCACCAAATTGCATTGGCCATCTGATCTAACTTCTGTAGGCAGTCAAAATGAGTATTTGAATTCTTCCTGCCTTATTCCTGTGCTGAGATACAGGGTGTTCAAACCTGCAGTAAAATGCTTGATTTCGAGAGTGAGCGAAACTAATGTAAACATTGTTGGGGTAAAACCTAAAGGGAAAGACCTAGCACCAAATTGCATTGGCCATCTGATCTAACTTCTGGAGGCAGTCAAAATGAGTATTTGAATTCTTCCCTACCTTATTCCTCTGCTGAGTTACAGGGTGCTGCAATCCTGCAGTAAAATGCTTGATTTCGAGAGTGAGCGAAACTAATGAAAACGTTGTTGGGGTAAAACCTAAAGGGAAAGGCCTAGCACCAAATTGCATTGGCCATCTGATCTAACTTCTGGAGGCAGTCAAAATGAGTATTTGAATTCTTCCCTACCTTATTCCTCTGCTGAGTTACAGGGTGCTGCAATCCTGTAGTAAAATGCTTGATTTCGAGAGTGAGCGAAACTAATGAAAACGTTGTTGGGGTAAAACCTAAAGGGAAAGACCTAGCACCAAATTGCATTGGCCATCTGATCTAACTTCTGGAGGCAGTCAAAATGATCCTTAGAATTCTTCCCTACCTTATTCCTGTGCTGAGATACAAACTGCTCCAACCTGCAGTAAAATGCCTGATTTCGAGAGTGAGCGAAACTATTGAAAACATTGTTGGGGTAAAACCTAAAGGGAAAGACCTAGCACCAAATTGCATTGGCCATCTGATCTAACCTCTGGAGGCAGTCAAAATGAGTATTTAATTCTTCCCTACCTTATTCCTGTGCTGAGATACAGGGTGCTCCAACCCTACAGTGAAATGCTTGATTTCTACAGTGAACGAAACTAATGAAAACATTGTTGGGGTAAAACCTAAAGGGAAAGGCCTAGCACCAAATTGCATTGGCCATCTGATCTAACTTCTGGAGGCAGTCAAAATGAGTATTTGAATTCTTCCCTACCTTATTCCTGTGCTGAGATACAGGGTGCTCCAACCCTACAGTAAAATGCTTGATTTCGAGAGTGTTCGAAAATAATGAAAACATTGTTGGGGTAAAACCTAAAGGGAAATGCGTAGCACCAAATTGCATTGGCCATCTGATCTAACTTCTGGAGGCAGTCAAAATGAGTATTTGAATTCTTCCCTACCTTATTCCTGTGCTGAGATACAGGGTGCTCCAACCCTACAGCAAAACGCTTCATTTCTACACTGATGGAAACTAATGAAACCATTGTTCGGGAAAACGTAAAGGGAAAGACCTAGCACCAAATTGCATTGGCCATCTGATCTAACTTCTGGAGGCAGTCAAAATGAGTATTTGAATTCTTCCCTACCTTATTCCTGTGCTGAGATACAGGGTGCTCAAACCTGCAGTAAAATGCTTGATTTCGAGAGTGATCGAAACTAATGAAAACATTGTTGGGGTAAAACCTAAAGGGAAAGACCTAGCACCAAATTGCATTGGCCATCTGATCTAACTTCTGGAGGCAGTCAAAATGAGTATTTGAATTCTTCCTGCCTTATTCCTGTGCTGAGATACAGGGTGTTCAAACCTGCAGTAAAATGCTTGATTTCGAGAGTGAGCGAAACTAATGTAAACATTGTTGGGGTAAAACCTAAAGGGAAAGACCTAGCATCAAATTGCATTGGCTATCTGATCTAACTTCTGGAGGCAGTCAAAATGAGTATTTGAATTCTTCCCTACCTTATTCCTGTGCTGAGATACAGGGTGCTGCAATCCTGTAGTAAAATGCTTGATTTCGAGAGTGAGCGAAACTAATGAAAACATTGTTGGGGTAAAACCTAAAGGGAAAGACCTAGCACCAAATTGCATTGGCCATCTGATCTAACTTCTGGAGGCAGTCAAAATGATCCGTAAAATTCTTCCCTATCTTATTCCTGTGCTGAGATACAGGGTGCTACAACCCTTCAGTAAAATGCTTGATTTCGAGAGTGATCGAAACTAATGAAAACATTGTTGGGGTAAAACCTAAAGGGAAAGACCTAGCACCAAATTGCATTGGTCTTCTGATCTAACTTCTGGAGGCAGTCAAAATGAGTATTTGAATTCTTCCCTACCTTATTCCTGTGCTGAGATACAGGGTGCTCCAACCCTTCAGTAAAATGCTTGATTTCGAGAGTGAGCGAAAGTAATGAAAACATTGTTGGGGTAAAACCTAAAAGGAAAGACCTAGCACCAAATTGCATTGGCCATCTGATCTAACTTCTGGAGGCAGGCCAAATGAGTATTTGAATTCTTCCCTACCTTATTCCTCTGCTGAGTTACAGGGTGCTGCAATCCTGTAGTAAAATGCTTGATTTCGAGAGTGAGCGAAACTAATGAAAACGTTGTTGGGGTAAAACCTAAAGGGAAAGACCTAGCACCAAATTGCATTGGCCATCTGATCTAACTTCTGGAGGCAGTCAAAATGAGTATTTGAATTCTTCCCTACCTTATTCCTGTGCTCAGATACAAACTGCTCCAACCTGCAGTAAAATGCCTGATTTCGAGAGTGAGCGAAACCATTGAAAACATTGTGGGGTAAAACCTAAAGGGAAAGACCTAGCACCAAATTGCATTGGCCATCTGATCTAACTTCTGTAGGCAGTCAAAATGAGTATTTGAATTCTTCCCTGCCTTATTCCTGTGCTCAGATACAGGGTGTTCAAACCTGCAGTAAAATGCTTGATTTCGAGAGTGAGCGAAACTAATGTAAACATTGTTGGGGTAAAACCTAAAGGGAAAGACCTAGCACCAAATTGCATTGGCCATCTGATCTAACTTCTGGAGGCAGTCAAAATGAGTATTTGAATTCTTCCCTACCTTATTCCTCTGCTGAGTTACAGGGTGCTGCAATCCTGCAGTAAAATGCTTGATTTCGAGAGTGATCGGAACTAATTCAAACATTGTGGGGTAAAACCTAAAGGGAAAGGCCTAGCACCAAATTTCATTGGCCATCTGATCTAACTTCTGGAGGCAGTCAAAATGAGTATTTGAATTCTTCCCTACCTTATTCCTCTGTTGAGTTACAGGGTGCTGCAATCCTGTAGTAAAATGCTTGATTTCGAGAGTGAGCGAAACTAATGAAAACATTGTTGGGGTAAAACCTAAAGGGAAAGACCTAGCACCAAATTGCATTGGCCATCTGATCTAACTTCTGGAGGCAGTCAAAATGAGTATTTGAATTCTTCCCTACCTTATTCCTGTGCTCAGATACAAACTGCTCCAACCTGCAGTAAAATGCCTGATTTCGAGAGTGAGTGAAACCATTGAAAACATTGTGGGGTAAAACCAAAAGGGAAAGACCTAGCACCAAATTGCATTGGCCATCTGATCTAACTTCTGGAGGCAGTCAAAATGAGTATTTGAATTCTTCCCTACCTTATTCCTTTGCTGAGATACAAGGTGCTCCAACCTGCAGTAAAATGCTTGATTTCAGAAAGTAAGCGAAACTAATGAAAACATTGTGGGGTAAAACCTAAAGGGAAAGACCTAGCACCAAATTGCATTGGCCATCTGATCTAACTTCTGGAGGCAGTCCAAATGAGTATTTGAATTCTTCCCTACCTTATTCCTGTGCTGAGATACAGGGTGCTCCAACCCTACAGTGAAATGCTTGATTTCTACAGTGAACGAAACTAATGAAAACATTGTTGGGGTAAAACCTAAAGGGAAAGGCCTAGCACCAAATTGCATTGGCCATCTGATCTAACTTCTGGAGGCAGTCAAAATGAGTATTTGAATTCTTCCCTACCTTATTCCTGTGCTGAGATACAGGGTGCTCCAACCCTACTGTAAAATGCTTGATTTCGAGAGTGTTCGAAAATAATGAAAACATTGTTGGGGTAAAACCTAAAGGGAAATGCGTAGCACCAAATTGCATTGGCCATCTGATCTAACTTCTGGAGGCAGTCAAAATGAGTATTTGAATTCTTCCCTACCTTATTCCTGTGCTGAGATACAGGGTGCTCCAACCCTTCAGCAAAACGCTTCATTTCTACACTGATGGAAACTAATGAAACCATTGTTCGGGGAAAACGTAAAGGGCAAGACCTAGCACCAAATTGCATTGGCCATCTGATCTAACTTCTGGAGGCAGTCAAAATGAGTATTTGAATTCTTCCCTACCTTATTCCTCTGCTGAGTTACAGGGTGCTGCAATCCTGTAGTAAAATCCTTGATTTCGAGAATGAGCGAAACTAATGAAAACATTGTTGGGGTAAAACCTAAAGGGAAAGGCCTAGCACCAAATTGCATTGGCCATCTGATCTAACTTCTGGAGGCAGTCCAAATGAGTATTTGAATTCTTCCCTACCTTATTCCTCTGCTGAGTTACAGGGTGCTGCAATCCTGTAGTAAAATGCTTGATTTCGAGAGTGAGCGAAACTAATGAAAACGTTGTTGGGGTAAAACCTAAAGGGAAAGACCTAGCACCAAATTGCATTGGCCATCTGATCTAACTTCTGGAGGCAGTCAAAATGAGTATTTGAATTCTTCCCTACCTTATTCCTGTGCTGAGATACAAACTGCTCCAACCTGCAGTAAAATGCCTGATTTCGAGAGTGAGCGAAACTATTGAAAACATTGTGGGGGTAAAACCTAAAGGGAAAGACCTAGCACCAAATTGCATTGGCCATCTGATCTAACTTCTGGAGGCAGTCAAAATGAGTATTTGAATTCTTCCTACCTTATTCCTGTGCTGAGATACAGGGTGCTCCAACCCTACAGTGAAATGCTTGATTTCTACAGTGAACGAAACTAATGAAAACATTGTTGGGGTAAAACCTAAAGGGAAAGGCCTAGCACCAAATTGCATTGGCCATCTGATCTAACTTCTGGAGGCAGTCAAAATGAGTATTTGAATTCTTCCCTACCTTATTCCTGTGCTGAGATACAGGGTGCTCCAACCCTACAGTAAAATGCTTGATTTCGAGAGTGTTCGAAAATAATGAAAACATTGTTGGGGTAAAACCTAAAGGGAAATGCGTAGCACCAAATTGCATTGGCCATCTGATCTAACTTCTGGAGGCAGTCAAAATGAGTATTTGAATTCTTCCCTACCTTATTCCTGTGCTGAGATACAGGGTGCTCCAACCCTACAGCAAAACGCTTCATTTCTACACTGATGGAATCTAATGAAACCATTGTTCGGGGAAAACGTAAAGGGAAAGACCTAGCACCAAATTGCATTGGCCATCTGATCTAACTTCTGGAGGCAGTCAAAATGAGTATTTGAATTCTTCCCTACCTTATTCCTGTGCTGAGATACAGGGTGCTCAATCCTGCAGTAAAATGCTTGATTTCGAGAGTGAGCGAAAGTAATGAAAACATTGTTGGGGTAAAACCTAAAGGGAAAGACCTAGCACCAAATTGCATTGGCCATCTGATCTAACTTTTGGAGGCAGTCAAAATGATCCGTAAAATTCTTCCCTATCTTATTCCTGTGCTGAGATACAGGGTGCTACAACCCTTCAGTAAAATGCTTGATTTCGAGAGTGAGCGAAAGTAATGAAAACATTGTTGGGGTAAAACCTAAAGGGAAAGACCTAGCACCAAATTGCATTGGCCATCTGATCTAACTTCTGGAGGCAGTCAAAATGAGTATTTGAATTCTTCCTACCTTATTCCTGTGCTGAGATACAGGGTGCTCCAACCTGCAGTAAAATGCTTGATTTCGAGAGTGAGCGAAAGTAATGAAAACATTGTTGGGGTAAAACCTAAAGGGAAAGACCTAGCACCAAATTGCATTGGCCATCTGATCTAACTTCTGGAGGCAGTCCAAATGAGTATTTGAATTCTTCCCTACCTTATTCCTCTGCTGAGTTACAGGGTGCTGCAATCCTGTAGTAAAATGCTTGATTTCGAGAGTGAGCGAAACTAATGAAAACGTTGTTGGGGTAAACCTAAAGGGAAAGACCTAGCACCAAATTGCATTGGCCATCTGATCTAACTTCTGGAGGCAGTCAAAATGAGTATTTGAATTCTTCCCTACCTTATTCCTGTGCTCAGATACAAACTGCTCCAACCTGCAGTAAAATGCCTGATTTCGAGAGTGAGCGAAACCATTGAAAACATTGTGGGGGTAAAACCTAAAGGGAAAGGCCTAGCACCAAATTGCATTGGCCATCTGATCTAACTTCTGTAGGCAGTCAAAATGAGTATTTGAATTCTTCCCTGCCTTATTCCTGTGCTCAGATACAGGGTGTTCAAACCTGCAGTAAAATGCTTGATTTCGAGAGTGAGCGAAACTAATGTAAACATTGTTGGGGTAAAACCTAAAGGGAAAGACCTAGCACCAAATTGCATTGGCCATCTGATCTAACTTCTGGAGGCAGTCAAAATGAGTATTTGAATTCTTCCCTACCTTATTCCTCTGCTGAGTTACAGGGTGCTGCAATCCTGCAGTAAAATGCTTGATTTCGAGAGTGATCGGAACTAATTCAAACATTGTGGGGGTAAAACCTAAAGGGAAAGGCCTAGCACCAAATTGCATTGGCCATCTGATCTCACTTCTGGAGGCAGTCAAAATGAGTATTTGAATTCTTCCCTACCTTATTCCTCTGTTGAGTTACAGGGTGCTGCAATCCTGTAGTAAAATGCTTGATTTCGAGAGTGAGCGAAACTAATGAAAAAGTTGTTGGGGTAAAACCTAAAGGGAGAGACCTAGCACCAAATTGCATTGGCCATCTGATCTAACTTCTGGAGGCAGTCAAAATGAGTATTTGAATTCTTCCCTACCTTATTCCTCTGCTGAGTTACAGGGTGCTGCAATCCTGTAGTAAAATCCTTGATTTCGAGAATGAGCGAAACTAATGAAAACATTGTTGGGGTAAAACCTAAAGGAAAGGCCTAGCACCAAATTGCATTGGCCATCTGATCTAACTTCTGGAGGCAGTCAAAATGAGTATTTGAATTCTTCCCTACCTTATTCCTCTGCTGAGTTACAGGGTGCTGCAATCCTGTAGTAAAATGCTTGATTTCGAGAGTGAGCGAAACTAATGAAAACGTTGTTGGGGTAAAACCTAAAGGGAAAGACCTAGCACCAAATTGCATTGGCCATCTGATCTAACTTCTGGAGGCAGTCAAAATGAGTATTTGAATTCTTCCCTACCTTATTCCTGTGCTGAGATACAAACTGCTCCAACCTGCAGTAAAATGCCTGATTTCGAGAGTGAGCGAAACTATTGAAAACATTGTGGGGTAAAACCTAAAGGGAAAGACCTAGCACCAAATTGCATTGGCCATCTGATCTAACTTCTGGAGGCAGTCAAAATGAGTATTTAATTCTTCCCTACCTTATTCCTGTGCTGAGATACAGGGTGCTCCAACCCTACAGTGAAATGCTTGATTTCTACAGTGAACGAAACTAATGAAAACATTGTTGGGGTAAAACCTAAAGGGAAAGGCCTAGCACCAAATTGCATTGGCCATCTGATCTAACTTCTGGAGGCAGTCAAAATGAGTATTTGAATTCTTCCTACCTTATTCCTGTGCTGAGATACAGGGTGCTCCAACCCTACAGTAAAATGCTTGATTTCGAGAGTGTTCGAAAATAATGAAAACATTGTTGGGGTAAAACCTAAAGTGGAAATGCGTAGCACCAAATTGCATTGGCCATCTGATCTAACTTCTGGAGGCAGTCAAAATGAGTATTTGAATTCTTCCCTACCTTATTCCTGTGCTGAGATACAGGGTGCTCCAACCCTACAGCAAAACGCTTCATTTCTACACTGATGGAAACTAATGAAACCATTGTTCGGGGAAAACGTAAAGGGAAAGACCTAGCACCAAATTGCATTGGCCATCTGATCTAACTTCTGGAGGCAGTCAAAATGAGTATTTGAATTCTTCCCTACCTTATTCCTGTGCTGAGATACAGGGTGCTCAAACCTGCAGTAAAATGCTTGATTTCGAGAGTGATCGAAACTAATGAAAACATTGTTGGGGTAAAACCTAAAGGGAAAGACCTAGCACCAAATTGCATTGGCCATCTGATCTAACTTCTGGAGGCAGTCAAAATGAGTATTTGAATTCTTCCCTACCTTATTCCTGTGCTGAGATACAGGGTGCTCAATCCTGCAGTAAAATGCTTGATTTCGAGAGTGAGCGAAAGTAATGAAAACATTGTTGGGGTAAAACCTAAAGGGAAAGACCTAGCACCAAATTGCATTGGCCATCTGATCTAACTTTTGGAGGCAGTCAAAATGATCCGTAAAATTCTTCCCTATCTTATTCCTGTGCTGAGATACAGGGTGCTACAACCCTTCAGTAAAATGCTTGATTTCGAGAGTGAGCGAAAGTAATGAAAACATTGTTGGGGTAAAACCTAAAGGGAAAGACCTAGCACCAAATTGCATTGGCCATCTGATCTAACTTCTGGAGGCAGTCAAAATGAGTATTTGAATTCTTCCCTACCTTATTCCTGTGCTGAGATACAGGGTGCTCCAACCCTTCAGTAAAATGCTTGATTTCGAGAGTGAGCGAAAGTAATGAAAACATTGTTGGGGTAAAACCTAAAAGGAAAGACCTAGCACCAAATTGCATTGGCCATCTGATCTAACTTCTGGAGGCAGTCCAAATGAGTATTTGAATTCTTCCCTACCTTATTCCTCTGCTGAGTTACAGGGTGCTGCAATCCTGTAGTAAAATGCTTGATTTCGAGAGTGAGCGAAACTAATGAAAACGTTGTTGGGGTAAAACCTAAAGGGAAAGACCTAGCACCAAATTGCATTGGCCATCTGATCTAACTTCTGAGGCAGTCAAAATGAGTATTTGAATTCTTCCCTACCTTATTCCTGTGCTCAGATACAAACTGCTCCAACCTGCAGTAAAATGCCTGATTTCGAGAGTGAGCGAAACCATTGAAAACATTGTGGGGTAAAACCTAAAGGGAAAGGCCTAGCACCAAATTGCATTGGCCATCTGATCTAACTTCTGTAGGCAGTCAAAATGAGTATTTGAATTCTTCCTGCCTTATTCCTGTGCTCAGATACAGGGTGTTCAAACCTGCAGTAAAATGCTTGATTTCGAGAGTGAGCGAAACTAATGTAAACATTGTTGGGGTAAAACCTAAAGGAAAGACCTAGCACCAAATTGCATTGGCCATCTGATCTAACTTCTGGAGGCAGTCAAAATGAGTATTTGAATTCTTCCCTACCTTATTCCTCTGCTGAGTTACAGGGTGCTGCAATCCTGCAGTAAAATGCTTGATTTCGAGAGTGATCGGAACTAATTCAAACATTGTGGGGTAAAACCTAAAGGGAAAGGCCTAGCACCAAATTGCATTGGCCATCTGATCTCACTTCTGGAGGCAGTCAAAATGAGTATTTGAATTCTTCCCTACCTTATTCCTCTGTTGAGTTACAGGGTGCTGCAATCCTGTAGTAAAATGCTTGATTTCGAGAGTGAGCGAAACTAATGAAAAAGTTGTTGGGGTAAAACCTAAAGGGAGAGACCTAGCACCAAATTGCATTGGCCATCTGATCTAACTTCTGGAGGCAGTCAAAATGAGTATTTGAATTCTTCCCTACCTTATTCCTCTGCTGAGTTACAGGGTGCTGCAATCCTGTAGTAAAATCCTTGATTTCGAGAATGAGCGAAACTAATGAAAACATTGTTGGGGTAAAACCTAAAGGGAAAGGCCTAGCACCAAATTGCATTGGCCATCTGATCTAACTTCTGGAGGCAGTCAAAATGAGTATTTGAATTCTTCCCTACCTTATTCCTCTGCTGAGTTACAGGGTGCTGCAATCCTGTAGTAAAATGCTTGATTTCGAGAGTGAGCGAAACTAATGAAAACGTTGTTGGGGTAAAACCTAAAGGGAAAGACCTAGCACCAAATTGCATTGGCCATCTGATCTAACTTCTGGAGGCAGTCAAAATGAGTATTTGAATTCTTCCCTACCTTATTCCTGTGCTGAGATACAAACTGCTCCAACCTGCAGTAAAATGCCTGATTTCGAGAGTGAGCGAAACTATTGAAAACATTGTGGGGTAAAACCTAAAGGGAAAGACCTAGCACCAAATTGCATTGGCCATCTGATCTAACTTCTGGAGGCAGTCAAAATGAGTATTTAATTCTTCCTACCTTATTCCTGTGCTGAGATACAGGGTGCTCCAACCCTACAGTGAAATGCTTGATTTCTACAGTGAACGAAACTAATGAAAACATTGTTGGGGTAAAACCTAAAGGGAAAGGCCTAGCACCAAATTGCATTGGCCATCTGATCTAACTTCTGGAGGCAGTCAAAATGAGTATTTGAATTCTTCCCTACCTTATTCCTGTGCTGAGATACAGGGTGCTCCAACCCTACAGTAAAATGCTTGATTTCGAGAGTGTTCGAAAATAATGAAAACATTGTTGGGGTAAAACCTAAAGGGAAATGCGTAGCACCAAATTGCATTGGCCATCTGATCTAACTTCTGGAGGCAGTCAAAATGAGTATTTGAATTCTTCCCTACCTTATTCCTGTGCTGAGATACAGGGTGCTCCAACCCTACAGCAAAACGCTTCATTTCTACACTGATGGAAACTAATGAAACCATTGTTCGGGGAAAACGTAAAGGGAAAGACCTAGCACCAAATTGCATTGGCCATCTGATCTAACTTCTGGAGGCAGTCAAAATGAGTATTTGAATTCTTCCCTACCTTATTCCTGTGCTGAGATACAGGGTGCTCAAACCTGCAGTAAAATGCTTGATTTCGAGAGTGATCGAAACTAATGAAAACATTGTTGGGGTAAAACCTAAAGGGAAAGACCTAGCACCAAATTGCATTGGCCATCTGATCTAACTTCTGGAGGCAGTCAAAATGAGTATTTGAATTCTTCCCTGCCTTATTCCTGTGCTGAGATACAGGGTGTTCAAACCTGCAGTAAAATGCTTGATTTCGAGAGTGAGCGAAACTAATGTAAACATTGTTGGGGTAAAACCTAAAGGGAAAGACCTAGCATCAAATTGCATTGGCTATCTGATCTAACTTCTGGAGGCAGTCAAAATGAGTATTTGAATTCTTCCCTACCTTATTCCTGTGCTGAGATACAGGGTGCTCCAACCCTTCAGTAAAATGCTTGATTTCGAGAGTGAGCGAAAGTAATGAAAACATTGTTGGGGTAAAACCTAAAGGGAAAGACCTAGCACCAAATTGCATTGGCCATCTGATCTAACTTCTGGAGGCAGTCAAAATGATCCGTAAAATTCTTCCCTATCTTATTCCTGTGCTGAGATACAGGGTGCTACAACCCTTCAGTAAAATGCTTGATTTCGAGAGTGAGCGAAAGTAATGAAAACATTGTTGGGGTAAAACCTAAAGGGAAAGACCTAGCACCAAATTGCATTGGTCTTCTGATCTAACTTCTGGAGGCAGTCAAAATGAGTATTTGAATTCTTCCCTACCTTATTCCTGTGCTGAGATACAGGGTGCTCCAACCCTTCAGTAAAATGCTTGATTTCGAGAGTGAGCGAAAGTAATGAAAACATTGTTGGGGTAAAACCTAAAAGGAAAGACCTAGCACCAAATTGCATTGGCCATCTGATCTAACTTCTGGAGGCAGTCAAAATGAGTATTTGAATTCTTCCCTACCTTATTCCTCTGCTGAGTTACAGGGTGCTGCAATCCTGTAGTAAAATGCTTGATTTCGAGAGTGAGCGAAACTAATGAAAACGTTGTTGGGGTAAAACCTAAAGGGAAAGACCTAGCACCAAATTGCATTGGCCATCTGATCTAACTTCTGGAGGCAGTCAAAATGAGTATTTGAATTCTTCCCTACCTTATTCCTGTGCTCAGATACAAACTGCTCCAACCTGCAGTAAAATGCCTGATTTCGAGAGTGAGCGAAACCATTGAAAACATTGTGGGGGTAAAACCTAAAGGGAAAGACCTAGCACCAAATTGCATTGGCCATCTGATCTAACTTCTGTAGGCAGTCAAAATGAGTATTTGAATTCTTCCCTGCCTTATTCCTGTGCTCAGATACAGGGTGTTCAAACCTGCAGTAAAATGCTTGATTTCGAGAGTGAGCGAAACTAATGTAAACATTGTTGGGGTAAAACCTAAAGGGAAAGACGTAGCACCAAATTGCATTGGCCATCTGATCTAACTTCTGGAGGCAGTCAAAATGAGTATTTGAATTCTTCCCTACCTTATTCCTCTGCTGAGTTACAGGGTGCTGCAATCCTGCAGTAAAATGCTTGATTTCGAGAGTGATCGGAACTAATTCAAACATTGTGGGGGTAAAACCTAAAGGGAAAGGCCTAGCACCAAATTGCATTGGCCATCTGATCTAACTTCTGGAGGCAGTCAAAATGAGTATTTAATTCTTCCCTACCTTATTCCTGTGCTGAGATACAGGGTGCTCCAACCCTACAGTGAAATGCTTGATTTCTACAGTGAACGAAACTAATGAAAACATTGTTGGGGTAAAACCTAAAGGGAAAGGCCTAGCACCAAATTGCATTGGCCATCTGATCTAACTTCTGGAGGCAGTCAAAATGAGTATTTGAATTCTTCCCTACCTTATTCCTGTGCTGAGATACAGGGTGCTCCAACCCTACAGTAAAATGCTTGATTTCGAGAGTGTTCGAAAATAATGAAAACATTGTTGGGGTAAAACCTAAAGGGAAATGCGTAGCACCAAATTGCATTGGCCATCTGATCTAACTTCTGGAGGCAGTCAAAATGAGTATTTGAATTCTTCCCTACCTTATTCCTGTGCTGAGATACAGGGTGCTCCAACCCTACAGCAAAACGCTTCATTTCTACACTGATGGAAACTAATGAAACCATTGTTCGGGAAAACGTAAAGGGAAAGACCTAGCACCAAATTGCATTGGCCATCTGATCTAACTTCTGGAGGCAGTCAAAATGAGTATTTGAATTCTTCCCTACCTTATTCCTGTGCTGAGATACAGGGTGCTCAAACCTGCAGTAAAATGCTTGATTTCGAGAGTGATCGAAACTAATGAAAACATTGTTGGGGTAAAACCTAAAGGAAAGACCTAGCACCAAATTGCATTGGCCATCTGATCTAACTTCTGGAGGCAGTCAAAATGAGTATTTGAATTCTTCCCTACCTTATTCCTGTGCTGAGATACAGGGTGCTCCAACCTGCTGTAAAATGCTTGATTTCGAGAGTGAGCGAAAGTAATGAAAACATTGTTGGGGTAAAACCTAAAGGAAAGACCTAGCACCAAATTGCATTGGCCATCTGATCTAACTTTTGGAGGCAGTCAAAATGATCCGTAAAATTCTTCCCTATCTTATTCCTGTGCTGAGATACAGGGTGCTACAACCCTTCAGTAAAATGCTTGATTTCGAGAGTGAGCGAAAGTAATGAAAACATTGTTGGGGTAAAACCTAAAGGGAAAGACCTAGCACCAAATTGCATTGGCCATCTGATCTAACTTCTGGAGGCAGTCAAAATGAGTATTTGAATTCTTCCCTACCTTATTCCTGTGCTGAGATACAGGGTGCTCCAACCCTTCAGTAAAATGCTTGATTTCGAGAGTGAGCGAAAGTAATGAAAACATTGTTGGGGTAAAACCTAAAAGGAAAGACCTAGCACCAAATTGCATTGGCCATCTGATCTAACTTCTGGAGGCAGTCCAAATGAGTATTTGAATTCTTCCTACCTTATTCCTCTGCTGAGTTACAGGGTGCTGCAATCCTGTAGTAAAATGCTTGATTTCGAGAGTGAGCGAAACTAATGAAAACGTTGTTGGGGTAAAACCTAAAGGGAAAGACCTAGCACCAAATTGCATTGGCCATCTGATCTAACTTCTGGAGGCAGTCAAAATGAGTATTTGAATTCTTCCCTACCTTATTCCTGTGCTCAGATACAAACTGCTCCAACCTGCAGTAAAATGCCTGATTTCGAGAGTGAGCGAAACCATTGAAAACATTGTGGGGTAAAACCTAAAGGAAAGGCCTAGCACCAAATTGCATTGGCCATCTGATCTAACTTCTGTAGGCAGTCAAAATGAGTATTTGAATTCTTCCCTGCCTTATTCCTGTGCTCAGATACAGGGTGTTCAAACCTGCAGTAAAATGCTTGATTTCGAGAGTGAGCGAAACTAATGTAAACATTGTTGGGGTAAAACCTAAAGGGAAAGACCTAGCACCAAATTGCATTGGCCATCTGATCTAACTTCTGAGGCAGTCAAAATGAGTATTTGAATTCTTCCCTACCTTATTCCTCTGCTGAGTTACAGGGTGCTGCAATCCTGCAGTAAAATGCTTGATTTCGAGAGTGATCGGAACTAATTCAAACATTGTGGGGGTAAAACCTAAAGGGAAAGGCCTAGCACCAAATTGCATTGGCCATCTGATCTCACTTCTGGAGGCAGTCAAAATGAGTATTTGAATTCTTCCCTACCTTATTCCTCTGTTGAGTTACAGGGTGCTGCAATCCTGTAGTAAAATGCTTGATTTCGAGAGTGAGCGAAACTAATGAAAAAGTTGTTGGGGTAAAACCTAAAGGGAGAGACCTAGCACCAAATTGCATTGGCCATCTGATCTAACTTCTGGAGGCAGTCAAAATGAGTATTTGAATTCTTCCTACCTTATTCCTCTGCTGAGTTACAGGGTGCTGCAATCCTGTAGTAAAATCCTTGATTTCGAGAATGAGCGAAACTAATGAAAACATTGTTGGGGTAAAACCTAAAGGGAAAGGCCTAGCACCAAATTGCATTGGCCATCTGATCTAACTTCTGGAGGCAGTCAAAATGAGTATTTGAATTCTTCCCTACCTTATTCCTCTGCTGAGTTACAGGGTGCTGCAATCCTGTAGTAAAATGCTTGATTTCGAGAGTGAGCGAAACTAATGAAAACGTTGTTGGGGTAAAACCTAAAGGGAAAGACCTAGCACCAAATTGCATTGGCCATCTGATCTAACTTCTGGAGGCAGTCAAAATGAGTATTTGAATTCTTCCCTACCTTATTCCTGTGCTGAGATACAAACTGCTCCAACCTGCAGTAAAATGCCTGATTTCGAGAGTGAGCGAAACTATTGAAAACATTGTGGGGGTAAAACCTAAAGGGAAAGACCTAGCACCAAATTGCATTGGCCATCTGATCTAACTTCTGGAGGCAGTCAAAATGAGTATTTAATTCTTCCCTACCTTATTCCTGTGCTGAGATACAGGGTGCTCCAACCCTACAGTGAAATGCTTGATTTCTACAGTGAACGAAACTAATGAAAACATTGTTGGGGTAAAACCTAAAGGGAAAGGCCTAGCACCAAATTGCATTGGCCATCTGATCTAACTTCTGGAGGCAGTCAAAATGAGTATTTGAATTCTTCCCTACCTTATTCCTGTGCTGAGATACAGGGTGCTCCAACCCTACAGTAAAATGCTTGATTTCGAGAGTGTTCGAAAATAATGAAAACATTGTTGGGGTAAAACCTAAAGGGAAATGCGTAGCACCAAATTGCATTGGCCATCTGATCTAACTTCTGGAGGCAGTCAAAATGAGTATTTGAATTCTTCCCTACCTTATTCCTGTGCTGAGATACAGGGTGCTCCAACCCTACAGCAAAACGCTTCATTTCTACACTGATGGAAACTAATGAAACCATTGTTCGGGAAAACGTAAAGGGAAAGACCTAGCACCAAATTGCATTGGCCATCTGATCTAACTTCTGGAGGCAGTCAAAATGAGTATTTGAATTCTTCCCTACCTTATTCCTGTGCTGAGATACAGGGTGCTCAAACCTGCAGTAAAATGCTTGATTTCGAGAGTGATCGAAACTAATGAAAACATTGTTGGGGTAAAACCTAAAGGGAAAGACCTAGCACCAAATTGCATTGGCCATCTGATCTAACTTCTGGAGGCAGTCAAAATGAGTATTTGAATTCTTCCCTGCCTTATTCCTGTGCTGAGATACAGGGTGTTCAAACCTGCAGTAAAATGCTTGATTTCGAGAGTGAGCGAAACTAATGTAAACATTGTTGGGGTAAAACCTAAAGGGAAAGACCTAGCATCAAATTGCATTGGCTATCTGATCTAACTTCTGGAGGCAGTCAAAATGAGTATTTGAATTCTTCCCTACCTTATTCCTGTGCTGAGATACAGGGTGCTCCAACCCTTCAGTAAAATGCTTGATTTCGAGAGTGAGCGAAAGTAATGAAAACATTGTTGGGGTAAAACCTAAAGGGAAAGACCTAGCACCAAATTGCATTGGCCATCTGATCTAACTTCTGGAGGCAGTCAAAATGATCCGTAAAATTCTTCCCTATCTTATTCCTGTGCTGAGATACAGGGTGCTACAACCCTTCAGTAAAATGCTTGATTTCGAGAGTGAGCGAAAGTAATGAAAACATTGTTGGGGTAAAACCTAAAGGGAAAGACCTAGCACCAAATTGCATTGGTCTTCTGATCTAACTTCTGGAGGCAGTCAAAATGAGTATTTGAATTCTTCCTACCTTATTCCTGTGCTGAGATACAGGGTGCTCCAACCCTTCAGTAAAATGCTTGATTTCGAGAGTGAGCGAAAGTAATGAAAACATTGTTGGGGTAAAACCTAAAAGGAAAGACCTAGCACCAAATTGCATTGGCCATCTGATCTAACTTCTGGAGGCAGTCAAAATGAGTATTTGAATTCTTCCCTACCTTATTCCTCTGCTGAGTTACAGGGTGCTGCAATCCTGTAGTAAAATGCTTGATTTCGAGAGTGAGCGAAACTAATGAAAACGTTGTTGGGGTAAAACCTAAAGGGAAAGACCTAGCACCAAATTGCATTGGCCATCTGATCTAACTTCTGGAGGCAGTCAAAATGAGTATTTGAATTCTTCCTACCTTATTCCTGTGCTCAGATACAAACTGCTCCAACCTGCAGTAAAATGCCTGATTTCGAGAGTGAGCGAAACCATTGAAAACATTGTGGGGGTAAAACCTAAAGGGAAAGACCTAGCACCAAATTGCATTGGCCATCTGATCTAACTTCTGTAGGCAGTCAAAATGAGTATTTGAATTCTTCCCTGCCTTATTCCTGTGCTCAGATACAGGGTGTTCAAACCTGCAGTAAAATGCTTGATTTCGAGAGTGAGCGAAACTAATGTAAACATTGTTGGGGTAAAACCTAAAGGGAAAGACGTAGCACCAAATTGCATTGGCCATCTGATCTAACTTCTGGAGGCAGTCAAAATGAGTATTTGAATTCTTCCCTACCTTATTCCTCTGCTGAGTTACAGGGTGCTGCAATCCTGCAGTAAAATGCTTGATTTCGAGAGTGATCGGAACTAATTCAAACATTGTGGGGGTAAAACCTAAAGGGAAAGGCCTAGCACCAAATTGCATTGGCCATCTGATCTAACTTCTGGAGGCAGTCAAAATGAGTATTTGAATTCTTCCCTACCTTATTCCTCTGTTGAGTTACAGGGTGCTGCAATCCTGTAGTAAAATGCTTGATTTCGAGAGTGAGCGAAACTAATGAAAACATTGTTGGGGTAAAACCTAAAGGGAAAGACCTAGCACCAAATTGCATTGGCCATCTGATCTAACTTCTGGAGGCAGTCAAAATGAGTATTTGAATTCTTCCTACCTTATTCCTGTGCTCAGATACAAACTGCTCCAACCTGCAGTAAAATGCCTGATTTCGAGAGTGAGTGAAACCATTGAAAACATTGTGGGGTAAAACCAAAAGGGAAAGACCTAGCACCAAATTGCATTGGCCATCTGATCTAACTTCTGGAGGCAGTCAAAATGAGTATTTGAATTCTTCCCTACCTTATTCCTTTGCTGAGATACAAGGTGCTCCAACCTGCAGTAAAATGCTTGATTTCAGAAAGTAAGCGAAACTAATGAAAACATTGTGGGGGTAAAACCTAAAGGGAAAGACCTAGCACCAAATTGCATTGGCCATCTGATCTAACTTCTGGAGGCAGTCCAAATGAGTATTTGAATTCTTCCCTACCTTATTCCTGTGCTGAGATACAGGGTGCTCCATCCCTACAGTGAAATGCTTGATTTCTACAGTGAACGAAACTAATGAAAACATTGTTGGGGTAAAACCTAAAGGGAAAGGCCTAGCACCAAATTGCATTGGCCATCTGATCTAACTTCTGGAGGCAGTCAAAATGAGTATTTGAATTCTTCCCTACCTTATTCCTGTGCTGAGATACAGGGTGCTCCAACCCTACTGTAAAATGCTTGATTTCGAGAGTGTTCGAAAATAATGAAAACATTGTTGGGGTAAAACCTAAAGGGAAATGCGTAGCACCAAATTGCATTGGCCATCTGATCTAACTTCTGGAGGCAGTCAAAATGAGTATTTGAATTCTTCCCTACCTTATTCCTGTGCTGAGATACAGGGTGCTCAAACCTGCAGTAAAATGCTTGATTTCGAGAGTGATCGAAACTAATGAAAACATTGTTGGGGTAAAACCTAAAGGGAAAGACCTAGCACCAAATTGCATTGGCCATCTGATCTAACTTCTGGAGGCAGTCAAAATGAGTATTTGAATTCTTCCCTGCCTTATTCCTGTGCTGAGATACAGGGTGTTCAAACCTGCAGTAAAATGCTTGATTTCGAGAGTGAGCGAAACTAATGTAAACATTGTTGGGGTAAAACCTAAAGGGAAAGACCTAGCATCAAATTGCATTGGCTATCTGATCTAACTTCTGGAGGCAGTCAAAATGAGTATTTGAATTCTTCCCTACCTTATTCCTGTGCTGAGATACAGGGTGCTCCAACCCTTCAGTAAAATGCTTGATTTCGAGAGTGAGCGAAAGTAATGAAAACATTGTTGGGGTAAAACCTAAAGGGAAAGACCTAGCACCAAATTGCATTGGCCATCTGATCTAACTTTTGGAGGCAGTCAAAATGATCCGTAAAATTCTTCCCTATCTTATTCCTGTGCTGAGATACAGGGTGCTACAACCCTTCAGTAAAATGCTTGATTTCGAGAGTGAGCGAAAGTAATGAAAACATTGTTGGGGTAAAACCTAAAGGGAAAGACCTAGCACCAAATTGCATTGGCCATCTGATCTAACTTCTGGAGGCAGTCAAAATGAGTATTTGAATTCTTCCTACCTTATTCCTGTGCTGAGATACAGGGTGCTCCAACCCTTCAGTAAAATGCTTGATTTCGAGAGTGAGCGAAAGTAATGAAAACATTGTTGGGGTAAAACCTAAAAGGAAAGACCTAGCACCAAATTGCATTGGCCATCTGATCTAACTTCTGAGGCAGTCCAAATGAGTATTTGAATTCTTCCTACCTTATTCCTCTGCTGAGTTACAGGGTGCTGCAATCCTGTAGTAAAATGCTTGATTTCGAGAGTGAGCGAAACTAATGAAAACGTTGTTGGGGTAAAACCTAAAGGGAAAGACCTAGCACCAAATTGCATTGGCCATCTGATCTAACTTCTGGAGGCAGTCAAAATGAGTATTTGAATTCTTCCCTACCTTATTCCTGTGCTCAGATACAAACTGCTCCAACCTGCAGTAAAATGCCTGATTTCGAGAGTGAGCGAAACCATTGAAAACATTGTGGGGGTAAAACCTAAAGGGAAAGACCTAGCACCAAATTGCATTGGCCATCTGATCTAACTTCTGGAGGCAGTCAAAATGAGTATTTGAATTCTTCCCTACCTTATTCCTGTGCTGAGATACAAACTGCTCCAACCTGCAGTAAAATGCCTGATTTCGAGAGTGAGCGAAACTATTGAAAACATTGTGGGGGTAAAACCTAAAGGGAAAGACCTAGCACCAAATTGCATTGGCCATCTGATCTAACTTCTGGAGGCAGTCAAAATGAGTATTTGAATTCTTCCCTACCTTATTCCTGTGCTGAGATACAGGGTGCCCCAACCCTACAGTGAAATGCTTGATTTCTACAGTGAACGAAACTAATGAAAACATTGTTGGGGTAAAACCTAAAGGGAAAGGCCTAGCACCAAATTGCATTGGCCATCTGATCTAACTTCTGGAGGCAGTCAAAATGAGTATTTGAATTCTTCCCTACCTTATTCCTCTGCTGAGATAGAGGGTGCTCCAACCCGGCAGTAAAATGCTTGATTTCGAGAGTGAGTGAAACTAATGAAAACATTGTTGGGGTAAAACCTAAAGGGAAAGGCCTAGCACCAAATTGCATTGGCCATCTGATCTAACTTCTGGAGGCAGTCAAAATGATCCTTAGAATTCTTCCCTACCTTATTCCTCTGCTGAGATACAGGGTGCTCCAACCCGGCAGTAAAATGCTTGATTTCGAGAGTGAGTGAAACTAATGAAAACATTGTTGGGGTAAAACCTAAAGGAAAGACCTAGCTCTAAATTGCATTGGCCATCTGATGTAACTTCTGGAGGCAGTCAAAATGAGTATTTGAATTCTTCCCTACCTTATTCCTGTGCTGAGATACAGGGTGCTCCAACCCTGCAGTAAAATGCTTGATTTCGAGAGTGAGCGAAACTAATGAAAACATTGTAAGGGTAAAAACCTAAAGGGAAAGGCCTAGCACAAAATTGCATTGGCCATCTGATCTAACTTCTGGAGGCAGTCAAAATGAGTATTTGAATTCTTCCCTACCTTATTCCTGTGCTGAGATACAGGGTGCTCCAACCCTGCAGTAAAATGCTTGATTTTGAGAGTGATCGAAAGTAATGAAAACATTGTTGGGGTAAAACCTAACGGAACGGCCTAGCACTAAATTGCATTGTCCATCTGATCTAACTTCTGGAGGCAGTCAAAATGAGTATTTGAATTCTTCCCTACCTTATTCCTGTGCTGAGATACAGGGTGCTCCAACCCTGCAGTAAAATGCTTCATTTCGAGAGTGATCGAAACTAATGAAAACATTGTTGGGGTAAAACCTAAAGGGAATGGCCTAGCACCAAATTGCATTGGCCATCTGATTTAACTTCTGGAGGCAGTCAAAATGATCCTTAGAAGTCTTCCCTACCTTATTCCTGTGCTGAGATACAGGGTTCTCCAACCCTGCACTAAAATGCTTGATTCCGAAAGTAAGCGAAACTAATGAAAACATTGTTGGGGTAAAACCTAAAGGGAAAGGCCTAGCACCAAATTGCATTGGCCATCTGATCTAACTTCTGGAGGCAGTCAAAATGAGTATTTGAATTCTTCCCTACCTCTTTCCTCTGCTGAGATACAGGGTGCTCCAACCCTGCAGTAAAATGCTTGATTTCGAGAGTGATCGAAACAAATGAAAACGTTGTTGCGGTAAAACCTAAAGGGAAACGCCTAGCACCAAATTGCATTGGCCATCTGATCTAAATTCTGGAGGCAGTCAAACTGAGTATTTGAATTCTTCCCTACCTTATTCCTCTGCTGAGATACAGGGTCCTCCAACCCTGCAGTAAAATGCTTCATTTCGAGAGTGATCGAAACTAATGAAAACATTGTTGGGGTAAAACCTAAAGGGAAAGGCCTAGCACCAAATTGCATTGGCCATCTGATCTAACTTCTGGAGGCAGTCAAAATGAGTATTTGAATTCTTCCCTACCTTATTCCTGTGCTGAGACACAGGGTGCCGTAACACTTCAGTAAAATTCTTGATTTCAAGACAGATCGAAACTAATGAAAACATTGTTGGGGTAAAACCTAAAGGAAAGGTCTAGCACCCAATTGCATTGTCCAACTTATCGAACTTCTGGAGGCAGTCAAAATGAGTATTTGAATTCTTCCCTACCTTATTCCTGTGCTGAGATACAGGGTGCTCCAACCCTGCAGTAAAATGCTTGATTTCGAGAGTGAGCGAAACTAATGAAAACATTGTTGGGGTAAATCCTAAAGGAAAGGCCTAGCACCAAATTGCATTGTCCATCTGATCTAACTTCTGGAGGCAGTCAAAATGATCCTTAGAATTCTTCCCTACCTTATTCCTCTGCTGAGATACAGGGTGCTCCAACCCTGCAGTAAAATGCTTGATTTCGAGAGTGAGCGAAACTAATGACAACATTGTTGGGGTAAAACCTAAAGGGAAAGACCTAGCACCAAATTGCATTGGGCATCTGATCTAACTTCTGGAGGCAGTCAAAATGATCCTTAGAATTCTTCCTACCTTATTCCTGTGCTGAGATACAGGGTGCTCCAACCCTACAGTAAAATGCTTGATTTCGAGAGTGAGCGAAAGTAATGAAAACAACGTAGGGGTAAAACCTAAAGGGAAACGCCTAGCACCAAATTGCATTGGCCATCTGATCTAACTTCTGGAGGCAGTCAAATGAGCCTTACAATTCTTCCCTACCTTATTCCTGTGCTGAGATGCAGAGTGCTCCATCCCTACAGTAAAATGCTTGATTTCGTGAGTGAGCGAAACTAATGAAAACATTGTTGGGGTAAAACCTAAAGGGAAAGACCTAGCACCAAATTGCATTGTCCATCTGATGTAACTTCTGGAGGCAGTCAAAATGAGTATTTGAATTCTTCCCTACCTTATTCCTCTGCCGAGATACAGGGTGCTCCAACCCTGCAGTAAAATGCTTGATTTCGAGAGTGAGCGAAACTAATGAAAACATTGTAAGGGTAAAAACCTAAAGGGAAAGGCCTAGCACAAAATTGCATTGGCCATCTGATCTAACTTCTGGAGGCAGTCAAAATGAGTATTTGAATTCTTCCCTACCTTATTCCTGTGCTGAGATACAGTGTGATCCAACACGTCTGTAAAATTCTTGATTTCAAGACAGATCGAAACTAATGAAAACATTCTTGGGTAAAACCTAAAGGGAAAGGTCTAGCACCCAATTGCATTGGCCATCTGATGTAACTTCTGGAGGCAGTCAAAATGATCCTTAGAATTCTTCCCTACCTTATTCCTGTGCTGAGATACAGGGTGCTCCAACCCTGCAGTAAAATGCTTGATTTCGAGAGTGAGCGAAACTAATGAAAACATTGTAAGGGTAAAAACCTAAAGGGAAAGGCCTAGCACAAAATTGCATTGGCCATCTGATGTAACTTCTGGAGGCAGTCAAAATGAGTATTTGAATTCTTCCCTACCTTATTCCTGTGCTGAGATACAGGGTGCTCCAACACGTCAGTAAAATTCTTGATTTCAAGACAGATCGAAACTAATGAAAACATTGTTGGGGTAAAACCTAAAGGGAAAGGTCTAGCACCCAATTGCATTGGCCATCTGATCTAACTTCTGGAGGCAGTCAAAATGATCCTTAGAATTCTTCCCTACCTTATTCCTCTGCTGAGATACAGGGTGCTCCAACCCTGCTGTAAAATGCTTGATTTCGAGAGTGATCGAAACTAATGAAAACATTGTTGGGGTAAAACCTAAAGGGAAAGGTCTAGCACCAAATTGCATTGTCCATCTGATCGAACTTCTGGAGGCAGTCAAAATGATCCTTAGAATTCTTCCCTACCTTATTCCTGTGCTGAGATACAGGGTGCTCCAACCCTACAGTAAAATGCTTGATTTCGACAGTGAGCGAAACTAATGAAAACATTGTTGGGGTAAAACCTAAAGGGAAAGACCTAGCACCAAATTGCATTGGCCATCTGATCTAACTTCTCGAGGCAGTCAAAATGAGCCTTACAATTCTTCCCTACATTATTCCTGTGCTGAGATGCAGGGTGCTCCAACCCTACAGTAAAATGCTTGATTTCGAGAGTGAGCGAAACTAATGAAAACATTGTTGGGGTAAAACCTAAAGGGAAAGGCCTAGCACCAAATTGCATTGGCCATCTGATCTAACTTCTGGAGGCAGTCAAAATGAGTATTTGAATTCTTCCCTACCTTATTCCTCTGCTGAGATAGAGGGTGCTCCAACCCGGCAGTAAAATGCTTGATTTCGAGAGTGAGTGAAACTAATGAAAACATTGTTGGGGTAAAACCTAAAGGGAAAGGCCAAGCACCAAATTGCATTGGCCATCTGATGTAACTTCTGGAGGCAGTCAAAATGAGTATTTGAATTCTTCCCTACCTTATTCCTGTGCTGAGATACAGGGTGCTCCAACCCTGCAGTAAAATGCTTGATTTCGAGAGTGAGCGAAACTAATGAAAACATTGTAAGGGTAAAAACCTAAAGGGAAAGGCCTAGCACCAAATTGCATTGGCCATCTGATCTAACTTCTGGAGGCAGTCAAAATGATCCTTAGAATTCTTCCCTACCTTATTCCTGTGCTGAGATACAGGGTGCTCCAACCCTGAAGTAAAATGTTTGATTTCGAATGTGATCGAAACTAATGAAAACATTGTTGGGGTAAAACCTAACGGGAACGGCCTAGCACTAAATTGCATTGTCCATCTGATCTAACTTCTGGAGGCAGTCAAAATGAGTATTTGAATTCTTCCCTACCTTATTCCTCTGCTGAGATACAGGGTGCTCCAACCCTGCAGTAAAATGCTTCATTTCGAGAGTGATCGAAACTAATGAAAACATTGTTGGGGTAAAACCTAAAGTTAATGGCCTAGCACCAAATTGCATTGGCCATCTGATTTAACTTCTGGAGGCAGTCAAAATGATCCTTAGAAGTCTTCCCTACCTTATTCCTGTGCTGAGATACAGGGTTCTCCAACCCGGCAGTAAAATGCTTGATTTGAAAGTAAGCGAAACTAATGAAAACATTGTTGGGGTAAAACCTAAAGGGAAAGGCCTAGCACCAAATTGCATTGGCCATCTGATCTAACTTCTGGAGGCAGTCAAAATGAGTATTTGAATTCTTCCCTACCTCTTTCCTCTGCTGAGATACAGGGTGCTCCAACCCTGCAGTAAAATGCTAGATTTTGAGAGTGATCGAAACAAATGAAAACGTTGTTTCGGTAAAACCTAGAGGGAAAGGCCTAGCACCAAATTGCATTGGCCATCTGATCTAAATTCTGGAGGCAGTCAAACTGAGTATTTGAATTCTTCCTACCTTATTCCTCTGCTGAGATACAGGGTCCTCCAACCCTGCAGTAAAATGCTTCATTTCGAGAGTGATCGAAACTAATGAAAACATTGTTGGGGTAAAACCTAAAGGGAAAGGCCTAGCACCAAATTGCATTGGCCATCTGATCTAACTTCTGGAGGCAGTCAAAATGAGTATTTGAATTCTTCCCTACCTTATTCCTGTGCTGAGACACAGGGTGCCGTAACACTTCAGTAAAATTCTTGATTTCAAGACAGATCGAAACTAATGAAAACATTGTTGGGGTAAAACCTAAAGGAAAGGTCTAGCACCCAATTGCATTGTCCAACTTATCGAACTTCTGGAGGCAGTCAAATTGAGTATTTGAATTCTTCCCTACCTTATTCCTGTGCTGAGATACAGGGTGCTCCAACCCTGCAGTAAAATGCTTGATTTCGAGAGTGAGCGAAACTAATGAAAACATTGTTGGGGTAAATCCTAAAGGGAAAGGCCTAGCACCAAATTGCATTGTCCATCTGATCTAACTTCTGGAGGCAGTCAAAATGATCCTTAGAATTCTTCCCTACCTTATTCCTCTGCTGAGATACAGGGTGCTCCAACCCTGCAGTAAAATGCTTGATTTCGAGAGTGAGCGAAACTAATGACAACATTGTTGGGGTAAAACCTAAAGGGAAAGACCTAGCACCAAATTGCATTGGGCATCTGATCTAACTTCTGGAGGCAGTCAAAATGATCCTTAGAATTCTTCCCTACCTTATTCCTGTGCTGAGATACAGGGTGCTCCAACCCTACAGTAAAATGCTTGATTTCGAGAGTGAGCGAAAGTAATGAAAACAACGTAGGGGTAAAACCTAAAGGGAAACGCCTAGCACCAAATTGCATTGGCCATCTGATCTAACTTCTGGAGGCAGTCAAAATGAGCCTTACAATTCTTCCCTACCTTATTCCTGTGCTGAGATGCAGAGTGCTCCATCCTACAGTAAAATGCTTGATTTCGTGAGTGAGCGAAACTAATGAAAACATTGTTGGGGTAAAACCTAAAGGGAAAGACCTAGCACCAAATTGCATTGTCCATCTGATGTAACTTCTGGAGGCAGTCAAAATGAGTATTTGAATTCTTCCCTACCTTATTCCTCTGCCGAGATACAGGGTGCTCCAACCCTGCAGTAAAATGCTTGATTTCGAGAGTGAGCGAAACTAATGAAAACATTGTAAGGGTAAAAACCTAAAGGAAAGGCCTAGCACAAAATTGCATTGGCCATCTGATCTAACTTCTGGAGGCAGTCAAAATGAGTATTTGAATTCTTCCTACCTTATTCCTGTGCTGAGATACAGTGTGATCCAACACGTCTGTAAAATTCTTGATTTCAAGACAGATCGAAACTAATGAAAACATTCTTGGGTAAAACCTAAAGGGAAAGGTCTAGCACCCAATTGCATTGGCCATCTGATGTAACTTCTGGAGGCAGTCAAAATGATCCTTAGAATTCTTCCCTACCTTATTCCTGTGCTGAGATACAGGGTGCTCCAACCCTGCAGTAAAATGCTTGATTTCGAGAGTGAGCGAAACTAATGAAAACATTGTAAGGGTAAAAACCTAAAGGGAAAGGCCTAGCACAAAATTGCATTGGCCATCTGATGTAACTTCTGGAGGCAGTCAAAATGAGTATTTGAATTCTTCCTACCTTATTCCTGTGCTGAGATACAGGGTGCTCCAACACGTCAGTAAAATTCTTGATTTCAAGACAGATCGAAACTAATGAAAACATTGTTGGGGTAAAACCTAAAGGGAAAGGTCTAGCACCCAATTGCATTGGCCATCTGATCTAACTTCTGGAGGCAGTCAAAATGATCCTTAGAATTCTTCCCTACCTTATTCCTCTGCTGAGATACAGGGTGCTCCAACCCTGCTGTAAAATGCTTGATTTCGAGAGTGATCGAAACTAATGAAAACATTGTTGGGGTAAAACCTAAAGGGAAAGGTCTAGCACCAAATTGCATTGTCCATCTGATCGAACTTCTGGAGGCAGTCAAAATGATCCTTAGAATTCTTCCTACCTTATTCCTGTGCTGAGATACAGGGTGCTCCAACCCTACAGTAAAATGCTTGATTTCGACAGTGAGCGAAACTAATGAAAACATTGTTGGGGTAAAACCTAAAGGGAAAGACCTAGCACCAAATTGCATTGGCCATCTGATCTAACTTCTCGAGGCAGTCAAAATGAGCCTTACAATTCTTCCCTACATTATTCCTGTGCTGAGATGCAGGGTGCTCCAACCCTACAGTAAAATGCTTGATTTCGAGAGTGAGCGAAACTAATGAAAACATTGTTGGGGTAAAACCTAAAGGGAAAGGCCTAGCACCAAATTGCATTGGCCATCTGATCTAACTTCTGGAGGCAGTCAAAATGAGTATTTGAATTCTTCCCTACCTTATTCCTCTGCTGAGATAGAGGTGCTCCAACCCGGCAGTAAAATGCTTGATTTCGAGAGTGAGTGAAACTAATGAAAACATTGTTGGGGTAAAACCTAAAGGGAAAGGCCAAGCACCAAATTGCATTGGCCATCTGATGTAACTTCTGGAGGCAGTCAAAATGAGTATTTGAATTCTTCCCTACCTTATTCCTGTGCTGAGATACAGGGTGCTCCAACCCTGCAGTAAAATGCTTGATTTCGAGAGTGAGCGAAACTAATGAAAACATTGTAAGGGTAAAAACCTAAAGGAAAGGCCTAGCACCAAATTGCATTGGCCATCTGATCTAACTTCTGGAGGCAGTCAAAATGATCCTTAGAATTCTTCCCTACCTTATTCCTGTGCTGAGATACAGGGTGCTCCAACCCTGAAGTAAAATGTTTGATTTCGAATGTGATCGAAACTAATGAAAACATTGTTGGGGTAAAACCTAACGGAACGGCCTAGCACTAAATTGCATTGTCCATCTGATCTAACTTCTGGAGGCAGTCAAAATGAGTATTTGAATTCTTCCCTACCTTATTCCTCTGCTGAGATACAGGGTGCTCCAACCCTGCAGTAAAATGCTTCATTTCGAGAGTGATCGAAACTAATGAAAACATTGTTGGGGTAAAACCTAAAGTTAATGGCCTAGCACCAAATTGCATTGGCCATCTGATTTAACTTCTGGAGGCAGTCAAAATGATCCTTAGAAGTCTTCCCTACCTTATTCCTGTGCTGAGATACAGGGTTCTCCAACCCGGCAGTAAAATGCTTGATTTGAAAGTAAAGCGAAACTAATGAAAACATTGTTGGGGTAAAACCTAAAGGGAAAGGCCTAGCACCAAATTGCATTGGCCATCTGATCTAACTTCTGGAGGCAGTCAAAATGAGTATTTGAATTCTTCCCTACCTCTTTCCTCTGCTGAGATACAGGGTGCTCCAACCCTGCAGTAAAATGCTTGATTTTGAGAGTGAGCGAAACTAATGAAAACATTGTGGGGGTAAAACCTAAAGGGAAAGACCTAGCACCAAATTGCATTGGCCATCTGATCTAACTTCTGGAGGCAGTCAAACTGAGTATTTGAATTCTTCCCTACCTTATTCCTCTGCTGAGATACAGGGTCCTCCAACCCTGCAGTAAAATGCTTCATTTCGAGAGTGATCGAAACTAATGAAAACATTGTTGGGGTAAAACCTAAAGGGAAAGGCCTAGCACCAAATTGCATTGGCCATCTGATCTAACTTCTGGAGGCAGTCAAACTGAGTATTTGAATTCTTCCCTACCTTATTCCTGTGCTGAGACACAGGGTGCCGTAACACTTCAGTAAAATTCTTGATTTCAAGACAGATCGAAACTAATGAAAACATTGTTGGGGTAAAACCTAAAGGGAAAGGTCTAGCACCCAATTGCATTGTCCAACTTATCGAACTTCTGGAGGCAGTCAAATTGAGTATTTGAATTCTTCCCTACCTTATTCCTGTGCTGAGATACAGGGTGCTCCAACCCTGCAGTAAAATGCTTGATTTCGAGAGTGAGCGAAACTAATGAAAACATTGTTGGGGTAAAACCTAAAGGGAAAGGCCTAGCACCAAATTGCATTGTCCATCTGATCTAACTTCTGGAGGCAGTCAAAATGATCCTTAGAATTCTTCCCTACCTTATTCCTGTGCTGAGATACAGGGTGCTCCAACCCTGCAGTAAAATGCTTGATTTCGAGAGTGATCGAAACTAATGAAAACATTGTTGGGGTAAAACCTAAAGGGAAAGACCTAGCACCAAATTGCATTGGCCATCTGATCGAACTTCTGGAGGCAGTCAAAATGATCCTTAGAATTCTTCCCTACCTTATTCCTGTGCTGAGATACAGGGTGCTCCAACCCTACAGTAAAATGCTTGATTTCGACAGTGAGCGAAAGTAATGAAAACAATGTAGGGGTAAAACCTAAAGGGAAACGCCTAGCACCAAATTGCATTGGCCATCTGATCTAATTTCTGGAGGCAGTCAAAATGAGCCTTACAATTCTTCCCTACCTTATTCCTGTGCTGAGATGCAGGGTGCTCCATCCCTACAGTAAAATGCTTGATTTCGTGAGTGAGCGAAACTAATGAAAACATTGTTGGGGTAAAACCTAAAGGGAAAGACCTAGCACCAAATTGCATTGGCCATCTGATGTAACTTCTGGAGGCAGTCAAAATGATCCTTAGAATTCTTCCCTACCTTATTCCTCTGCCGAGATACAGGGTGCTCCAACCCTGCAGTAAAATCTTGATTTTGAGAGTGATCGAAACTAATGAAAATATTGTAAGGGTAAAAACCTAAAGGAAAGGCCTAGCACCAAATTGCATTGGCCATCTGATCTAACTTCTGGAGGCAGTCAAAATGAGTATTTGAATTCTTCCCTACCTTATTCCTGTGCTGAGATACAGGGTGCTCCAACCCTGCAGTAAAATGATTGATTTCGAGAGTGAGCGAAACTAATGAAAACATTGTAAGGGTAAAAACCTAAAGGGAAAGGCCTAGCACCAAATTGCATTGGCCATCTGATCTAACTTCTGGAGGCAGTCAAAATGATCCTTAGAATTCTTCCCTACCTTATTCCTGTGCTGAGATACAGGGTGCTCCAACCCTGCAGTAAAATGCTTGATTTCGAATGTGATCGAAACTAATGAAAACATTGTTGGGGTAAAACCTAACGGGAACGGCCTAGCACTAAATTGCGTTGGCCATCTGATCTAACTTCTGGAGGCAGTCAAAATGAGTATTTGAATTCTTCCCTACCTTATTCCTCTGCTGAGATACAGGGTGCTCCAACCCTGCAGTAAAATGCTTCATTTCGAGAGTGATCGAAACTAATGAAAACATTGTTGGGGTAAAACCTAAAGGGAATGGCCTAGCACCAAATTGCATTGGCCATCTGATTTAACTTCAGGAGGCAGTCAAAATTATCCTTAGAAGTCTTCCCTACCTTATTCCTGTGCTGAGATACAGGGTTCTCCAACCCGGCAGTAAAATGCTTGATTTCGAAAGTAAGCGAAACTAATGAAAATATTGTTGGGGTAAAACCTAAAGGGAAAGGCCTAGCACCAAATTGCATTGGCCATCTGATCTAACTTCTGGAGGCAGTCAAAATGATCCTTAGAATTCTTCCTACCTCTTTCCTCTGCTGAGATACAGGGTGCTCCAACCCTGCAGTAAAATGCTTGATTTCTACAGTGATCGAAACAAATGAAAACGATGTTGCGGTAAAACCTAAAGGGAAAGGCCTAGCACCAAATTGCATTGGCCATCTGATCTAAATTCTGGAGGCAGTCAAACTGAGTATTTGAATTCTTCCTACCTTATTCCTCTGCTGAGATACAGGGTCCTCCAACCCTGCAGTAAAATGCTTGATTTGAGAGTGATCGAAACTAATGAAAACATTGTTGGGGTAAAACCTAAAGGGAAAGACCTAGCACCAAACTGCATTGGCCATCTGATCTAACTTCTGGAGGCAGTCAAAATGATCCTTAGAATTCTTCCCTACCTTATTCCTGTGCTGAGATACAGGGTGCTCCAACACTGCAGTAAAATGCTTGATTTCGAGAGTGAACGAAACCAATGAAAACATTGTTGGGCTAAAACCTAACGGGAACGGCCTACCAATAAATTGCATTGTCCATCTGATCTAACTTCTGGAGGCAGTCAAAATGATCCTTAGAAGTCTTCCCTACCTTATTCCTGTGCTGAGATACAGGGTGCTCCAACCTGCTCTAAAAGGCTTCAATTTCAGAGTGATCGAAACTAATGAAAACATTGTTGGGGTAAAACCTAAAGGGAAAGGCCTAGCACCAAATTGCATTGGCCATCTGATCTAATTTCTGGAGACAGTCAAAATGATCCTCAGAATTCTTCCCGACTTCTGTACTCCGCTGAGATACAGGGTGCTGTAAACCTGCTGTATAATGCTTGATTTCAAGAGTGAGCGAAACTAATGAAAATATTGTTGGGGTAAAACCTAAAGGGAAAGGCCTAGCACCAAATTGCATTGGCCATCTGATCTAACCTCTGGAGGCAGTCAATATGAGTATTTGAATTCTTCCCTACCTTATTCCTGTGCTGAGATACACGGTTTTGCAACCCTACAGTAAAATGCTTGATTTCGAGAGTGAGCGAAACTAATGAAAACATTGTTGGGGTAAAACCTAAAGGGAAAGGCCTAGCACCAAATTGCATTGGCCATCTGATCTAACTTCTGGAGGCAGTCAAAATGATCCTAAGAATTCTTCCCTACCTTATTCCTGTGCTGAGATACAGGGTCCTCCAAGCCTGTAGTAAAATGCTTCAATTTCAGAGTGATCGAAACTAATGAAAACATTGTTGGGGTAAAACCTAAAGGGAAAGGCCTAGCACCAAATTGCATTGGCCATCTGATCTAACTTCTGGAGACAGTCAAAATGATCCTCAGAATTCTTCCCGACTTCTATCCTCTGCTGAGATACAGGGTGATCAATCCTGCTGTATAATGCTTGATTTCAAGAGTGAGCGAAACTAATGAAAACATTGTTGGGGTAAAACCTAAAGGGAAAGGCCTAGCACCAAATTGCATTGGCCATCTGATCTAACTTCTGGAGGCAGTCAAAATGATCCAAATAATTCTTCCCTACCTTATTCCTGTGCTGAGATACAGGGTGCGCCAACCCTACAGTAAAATGCTTGATTTCTACAGTGATCGAAACTAATGAAAACATTGTTGGGGTAAAACCTAAAGGGAACGGCCTAGCACTAAATTACATTGTCCATCTGATCTAACTTCTGGAGGCAGTGAAAATGAGTATTTGAATTCTTCCCTACCTTATTCCTCTGCTGAGATACAGGGTGCTCCAACCCTGCAGTAAAATGCTTGATTTCGAGAGTGAGCGAAACTAATGAAAACATTGTGAGGTAAAAACCTAAAGGAAAGGCCTAGCACAAAATTGCATTGGCCATCTGATCTAACTTCTGGAGGCAGTCCAAATGAGTATTTGAATTCTTCCCTACCTTATTCCTGTGCTGAGATACAGGGTGCTCCAACCCTGCAGTAAAATGCTTGATTTCGAGAGTGAGCGAAACTAATGAAAACATTGTAAGGGTAAAAGCTAAGGGGAAAGGCCTAGCACCAAATTGCATTGGCCATCTGATCTAACTTCTGGAGGCAGTCAAAATGATCCTTACAATTCTTCCCTACCTTATTCCTGTGCTGAGATACAGGGTGCTCCAACCCTACAGTAAAATGCTTGATTTCGAATGTGATCGAAACTAAAGAAAATATTGTTGGGGTAAAACCTAACGGGAACGGCCGAGCACTAAATTGCTTTGTCCATCTGGTCTAACTTCTGGAGGCAGTCAAAATGAGTATTTGAATTCTTCCCTACCTTATTCCTGTGCTGAGATACAGGGTGCTCCAACCCTGAAGTAAAATGCTTCATTTCGAGTGATCGAAACTAATGAAAACATTGTTGGGGTAAAACCTAAAGGGAATGGCCTAGCACCAAATTGCATTGGCCATCTGATCTAACTTCTGGGGCAGGCAACATGAATATTTGAATTCTTCCTGCCTCTTTCCTCTGCTGAGATACAGGGTGCTCCATCCTGCAGTAAAATGCTTGATTTCGAGAGTGAGCGAAACTAATGAAAACATTGTTGGGGTAAAACCTAAAGGGAAAGGCCTAGCACCAAATTGCATTGGCCATCTGATCTAACTTCTCGAGGCAGTCCAAATGAGAATTTGAATTCTTCCCTACCTTATTCCTGTGCTGAGACAAGGGTGCTCCAACCCTGCAGTAAAATGCTTGATTTTGAGAGTGAGCGAAACTAATGAAAACATTGTTGGGGTAAAACCTAAAGGGAAAGGCCTAGCACCAAATTGCATTGGCCATCTGATCTAACTTCTGGAGGCAGTCAAAATGAGTATTTGAATTCTTCCCTACCTTATTCCTGTGCTGAGATACAGGGTGCTCCATCCTGCTGTAAAATGCTTGAATTTGAGAGTGAGCGAAACTAATGAAAACATTGATGGGGTAAAACCTAAAGGGAAAGGCCTAGCACCAAATTGCATTGGCCATCTGATCTAACTTCTGGAGGCAGTCAAAATGATCCTTAGAATTCTGCCCTATCTTATTCCTGTGCTGAGATACAGGGTGCTGTAAACCTGCTGTAAAATGCTTGATTTCGAGAGTGAGCGAAACTAATGAAAACATTGGTGGGGTAAAATCTAAAGGGAAAGACCTAGCACCAAATTGCATTGTCCATCTGATCTAACTTCTGGAGGCAGTCAAAATGAGTATTTGAATTCTTCCCTACCTTATTCCTGTGCTGAGATACAGGGTGCTCCAACACTTCAGTAAAATTCTTGATTTCAAGACAGATAGAAACTGATGAAAACATTGTTGGGGTAAAACCTAAAGGGAAAGGTCTAGCACCCAATTGCATTGTCCATGTTATCGAACTTCTGGAGGCAGTCAAAATGATCCTTAGAATTCTTCCCTACCTTATTCCTGTGCTGAGATACAGGGTGCTCCAACCCTGCAGTAAAATGCTTGATTTCTACAGTGATCGAAACTAATGAAAACATTGTTGGGGTAAAACCTAAAGGAAAGGCCTAGCAACAAATTGCATTGGCCATCTGATCTAACTTCTGGAGGCAGTCAAAATGATCCTTAGAATTCTTCCCTACCTTATTCCTGTGCTGAGATACAGGGTGCTCCAACACTTCAGTAAAATGCTTGATTTCGAGAGTGATCGAAACTAATGAAAACATTGTTGGGGTAAAACCTAAAGGAAAGGCCTAGCACCAAATTGCATTGGCCATCTGATCTAACTCTGGGGCAGTCAACATGAATATTTGAATTCTTCCCTGCCTCTTTCCTCTGCTGAGATACAGGGTGCTCCATCCTGCTATAAAATGCTTGATTTCGAGAGTGAGCGAAACTAATGAAAACATTGTTGGGGTAAAACCTAAAGGGAAAGGCCTAGCACCAAATTGCATTGGCCATCTGATCTAACTTCTCGAGGCAGTCCAAATGAGAATTTGAATTCTTCCCTACCTTATTCCTGTGCTGAGACACAGGGTGCTCCAACCCTGCAGTAAAATGCTTGATTTTGAGAGTGAGCGAAAATAATGAAAACATTGTTGGGGTAAAACCTAAAGGGAAAGGCCTAGCACCAAATTGCATTGGCCATCTGATCTAACTTCTGGAGGCAGTCAAAATGATCCTTAGAATTCTTCCCTACCTTATTCCTGTGCTGAGATACAGGGTGCTCCAACACTTCAGTAAAATGCTTGATTTCGAGAGTGATCGAAACTAATGAAAACATTGTTGGGGTAAAACCTAAAGGGAAAGGCCTAGCAACAAATTGCATTGGCCATCTGATCGAACTTCTGGAGGCAGTCAAAATGAGTATTTGAATTGTTCCCAACCTTATTCCTGTGCTGAGATACAGGGTGCTCCAACCCTACAGTAAAATGCTTGATTTCGACAGTGAGCGAAACTAATGAAAACATTGTTGGGGTAAAACCTAAAGGAAAGGCCTAGTAACAAATTGCATTGGCCATCTGATCTAACTTCTCGAGGCAGTCAAAATGAGCCTTACAATTCTTCCCTACCTTATTCCTGTGCTGAGATGCAGGGTGCTCCAACCCTACAGTAAAATGCTTGATTTCGAGAGTGAGCGAAACTAATGAAAACATTGTTGGGGTAAAACCTAAAGGGAAAGGCCTAGCACCAAATTGCATTGGCCATCTGATCTAACTTCTGGAGGCAGTCAAAATGAGTATTTGAATTCTTCCCTACCTTATTCCTCTGCTGAGATACAGGGTGCTCCAACCCGGCAGTAAAATGCTTGATTTCGAGAGTGAGTGAAACTAATGAAAACATTGTTGGGGTAAAACCTAGAGGAAAGGCCTAGCACCAAATTGCATTGGCCATCTGATCTAACTTCTGGAGGCAGTCAAAATGATCCTTAGAATTCTTCCCTACCTTATTCCTCTGCTGAGATACAGGGTGCTCCAACCCGGCAGTAAAATGCCTGATTTCGAGAGTGATCGAAACTAATGAAAACATTGTTGGGGTAAAACCTAAAGGGAAAGACCTAGCACCAAATTGCATTGGCCATCTGATCTAACTTCTGGGGGCAGTCAACATGAATATTTGAATTCTTCCCTGCCTCTTTCCTCTGCTGAGATACAGGGTGCTCCATCCTGCAGTAAAATGCTTGATTTCGAGAGTGAGCGAAACTAATGAAAACATTGTTGGGGTAAAACCTAAAGGGAAAGGCCTAGCACCAAATTGCATTGGCCATCTGATCTAACTTCTCGAGGCAGTCCAAATGAGAATTTGAATTCTTCCCTACCTTATTCCTGTGCTGAGACACAGGGTGCTCCAACCCTGCAGTAAAATGCTTGATTTTGAGAGTGAGCGAAACTAATGAAAACATTGTTGGGGTAAAACCTAAAGGGAAAGGCCTAGCACCAAATTGCATTGGCCATCTGATCTAACTTCTGGAGGCAGTCAAAATGAGTATTTGAATTCTTCCTACCTTATTCCTGTGCTGAGATACAGGGTGCTCCATCCTGCTGTAAAATGCTTGAATTTGAGAGTGAGCGAAACTAATGAAAACATTGATGGGGTAAAACCTAAAGGGAAAGGCCTAGCACCAAATTGCATTGGCCATCTGATCTAACTTCTGGAGGCAGTCAAAATGATCCTTAGAATTCTGCCCTATCTTATTCCTGTGCTGAGATACAGGGTGCTGTAAACCTGCAGTAAAATGCTTGATTTCGAGAGTGAGCGAAACTAATGAAAACATTGGTGGGGTAAAATCTAAAGGGAAAGACCTAGCACCAAATTGCATTGTCCATCTGATCTAACTTCTGGAGGCAGTCAAAATGAGTATTTGAATTCTTCCCTACCTTATTCCTGTGCTGAGATACAGGGTGCTCCAACACTTCAGTAAAATTCTTGATTTCAAGACAGATAGAAACTGATGAAAACATTGTTGGGGTAAAACCTAAAGGGAAAGGTCTAGCACCCAATTGCATTGTCCATGTTATCGAACTTCTGGAGGCAGTCAAAATGATCCTTAGAATTCTTCCCTACCTTATTCCTGTGCTGAGATACAGGGTGCTCCAACCCTGCAGTAAAATGCTTGATTTCTACAGTGATCGAAACTAATGAAAACATTGTTGGGGTAAAACCTAAAGGGAAAGGCCTAGCAACAAATTGCATTGGCCATCTGATCTAACTTCTGGAGGCAGTCAAAATGATCTTTAGAATTCTTCCCTACCTTATTCCTGTGCTGAGATACAGGGTGCTCCAACACTTCAGTAAAATGCTTGATTTCGAGAGTGATCGAAACTAATGAAAACATTGTTGGGGTAAAACCTAAAGGGAAAGGCCTAGCACCAAATTGCATTGGCCATCTGATCTAACTTCTGGGGGCAGTCAACATGAATATTTGAATTCTTCCCTGCCTCTTTCCTCTGCTGAGATACAGGGTGCTCCATCCTGCTATAAAATGCTTGATTTCGAGAGTGAGCGAAACTAATGAAAACATTGTTGGGGTAAAACCGAAAGGGAAAGGCCTAGCACCAAATTGCATTGGCCATCTGATCTAACTTCTCGAGGCAGTCCAAATGAGAATTTGAATTCTTCCCTACCTTATTCCTGTGCTGAGACACAGGGTGCTCCAACCCTGCAGTAAAATGCTTGATTTTGAGAGTGAGCGAAAATAATGAAAACATTGTTGGGGTAAAACCTAAAGGGAAAGGCCTAGCACCAAATTGCATTGGCCATCTGATCTAACTTCTGGAGGCAGTCAAAATGATCCTTAGAATTCTTCCCTACCTTATTCCTGTGCTGAGATACAGGGTGCTCCAACACTTCAGTAAAATGCTTGATTTCGAGAGTGATCGAAACTAATGAAAACATTGTTGGGGTAAAACCTAAAGGGAAAGGCCTAGCAACAAATTGCATTGGCCATCTGATCGAACTTCTGGAGGCAGTCAAAATGAGTATTTGAATTCTTCCCAACCTTATTCCTGTGCTGAGATACAGGGTGCTCCAACCCTACAGTAAAATGCTTGATTTCGACAGTGAGCGAAACTAATGAAAACATTGTTGGGGTAAAACCTAAAGGGAAAGGCCTAGTAACAAATTGCATTGGCCATCTGATCTAACTTCTCGAGGCAGTCAAAATGAGCCTTACAATTCTTCCCTACCTTATTCCTGTGCTGAGATGCAGGGTGCTCCAACCCTACAGTAAAATGCTTGATTTCGAGAGTGAGCGAAACTAATGAAAACATTGTTGGGGTAAAACCTAAAGGGAAAGGCCTAGCACCAAATTGCATTGGCCATCTGATCTAACTTCTGGAGGCAGTCAAAATGAGTATTTGAATTCTTCCCTACCTTATTCCTCTGCTGAGATACAGGGTGCTCCAACCCGGCAGTAAAATGCTTGATTTCGAGAGTCAGTGAAACTAATGAAAACATTGTTGGGGTAAAACCTAGAGGGAAAGGCCTAGCACCAAATTGCATTGGCCATCTGATCTAACTTCTGGAGGCAGTCAAAATGATCCTTAGAATTCTTCCCTACCTTATTCCTCTGCTGAGATACAGGGTGCTCCAACCCGGCAGTAAAATGCCTGATTTCGAGAGTGATCGAAACTAATGAAAACATTGTTGGGGTAAAACCTAAAGGGAAAGACCTAGCACCAAATTGCATTGGCCATCTGATCTAACTTCTGGAGGCAGTCAAAATGAGTATTTGAATTCTTCCCTACCTTATTCCTGTGCTGAGATACAGGGTGCTCCATCCTGCTGTAAAATGCTTGAATTTGAGAGTGAGCGAAACTAATGAAAACATTGTTGGGGTAAAACCTAAAGGGAAAGGCCTAGCACCAAATTGCATTGGACATCTGATGTAACTTCTGGAGGCAGTCAAAATGATCCTTAGAATTCTGCCCTATCTTATTCCTGTGCTGAGATACAGGGTGCTGTAAACCTGCAGTAAAATGCTTGATTTCGAGAGTGATCGAAACTAATGAAAACATTGTTGGGGTAAAACCTAAAGGGAAAGGCCTAGCACCAAATTGCATTGGCCATCTGATCTAACTTCTGGAGACAGTCAAAATGATCCTCAGAATTCTTCCCGACTTCTATCCTCTGCTGAGATACAGGGTGATCAATCCTGCTGTATAATGCTTGATTTCAAGAGTGAGCGAAACTAATGAAAACATTGTTGGGGTAAAACCTAAAGGGAAAGGCCTAGCACCAAATTGCATTGGCCATCTGATCTAACTTCTGGAGGCAGTCAAAATGATCCAAATAATTCTTCCCTACCTTATTCCTGTGCTGAGATACAGGGTCCTCCAACCCTGTAGTAAAATGCTTGATTTCTACAGTGATCGAAACTAATGAAAACATTGTTGGGGTAAAACCTAAAGGGAACGGCCTAGCACTAAATTGCATTGTCCATCTGATCTAACTTCTGGAGGCAGTGAAAATGAGTATTTGAATTCTTCCCTACCTTATTCCTCTGCTGAGATACAGGGTGCTCCAACCCTGCAGTAAAATGCTTGATTTCGAGAGTGAGCGAAACTAATGAAAACATTGTAAGGGTAAAAACCTAAAGGGAAAGGCCTAGCACAAAATTGCATTGGCCATCTGATCTAACTTCTGGAGGCAGTCCAAATGAGTATTTGAATTCTTCCCTACCTTATTCCTGTGCTGAGATACAGGGTGCTCCAACCCTGCAGTAAAATGCTTGATTTCGAGAGTGAGCGAAACTAATGAAAACATTGTAAGGGTAAAAAGCTAAGGGGAAAGGCCTAGCACCAAATTGCATTGGCCATCTGATCTAACTTCTGGAGGCAGTCCAAATGAGTATTTGAATTCTTCCCTACCTTACTCCTGTGCTGAGATACAGGGTGCTCCAACCCTACAGTAAAATGCTTGATTTCGAATGTGATCGAAACTAAAGAAAATATTGTTGGGGTAAAACCTAACGGGAACGGCCTAGCACTAAATTGCTTTGTCCATCTGGTCTAACTTCTGGAGGCAGTCAAAATGAGTATTTGAATTCCTCCCTACCTTATTCCTGTGCTGAGATACAGGGTGCTCCAACCCTGAAGTAAAATGCTTCATTTCGAGAGTGATCGAAACTAATGAAAACATTGTTGGGGTAAAACCTAAAGGGAATGGCCTAGCACCAAATTGCATTGGCCATCTGATCTAACTTCTGGGGGCAGTCAACATGAATATTTGAATTCTTCCCTGCCTCTTTCCTCTGCTGAGATACAGGGTGCTCCATCCTGCTATAAAATGCTTGATTTCGAGAGTGAGCGAAACTAATGAAAACATTGTTGGGGTAAAACCTAAAGGGAAAGGCCTAGCACCAAATTGCATTGGCCATCTGATCTAACTTCTCGAGGCAGTCCAAATGAGAATTTGAATTCTTCCCTACCTTATTCCTGTGCTGAGACACAGGGTGCTCCAACCCTGCAGTAAAATGCTTGATTTTGAGAGTGAGCGAAACTAATGAAAACATTGTTGGGGTAAAACCTAAAGGGAAAGGCCTAGCACCAAATTGCATTGGCCATCTGATCTAACTTCTGGAGGCAGTCAAAATGAGTATTTGAATTCTTCCCTACCTTATTCCTGTGCTGAGATACAGGGTGCTCCATCCTGCTGTAAAATGCTTGAATTTGAGGGTGAGCGAAACTAATGAAAACATTGTTGGGGTAAAACCTAAAGGGAAAGGCCTAGCACCAAATTGCATTGGCCATCTGATCTAACTTCTGGAGGCAGTCAAAATGAGTATTTGAATTCTTCCCTACCTTATTCCTGTGCTGAGATACAGGGTGCTCCATCCTGCTGTAAAATGCTTGAATTTGAGAGTGAGCGAAACCAATGAAAACATTGTTGGGGTAAAACCTAAAGGGAAAGGCCTAGCACCAAATTGCATTGGCCATCTGATCTAACTTCTGGAGGCAGTCAAAATGATCCTTAGAATTCTGCCCTATCTTATTCCTGTGCTGAGATACAGGGTGCTGTAAACCTGCAGTAAAATGCTTGATTTCGAGAGTGAGCGAAACTAATGAAAACATTGTTGGGGTAAAACCTAAAGGGAAAGGCCTAGCACCAAATTGCATTGGCCATCTGATCTAACTTCTGGAGGCAGTCAAAATGAGTATTTGAATTCTTCCCTACCTTATTCCTGTGCTGAGATACAGGGTGCTCCAACACTTCAGTAAAATTCTTGATTTCAAGACAGATAGAAACTGATGAAAACATTGTTGGGGTAAAACCTAAAGGGAAAGGTCTAGCACCCAATTGCATTGTCCATCTTATCGAACTTCTGGAGGCAGTCAAAATGATCCTTAGAATTCTTCCCTACCTTATTCCTGTGCTGAGATACAGGGTGCTCCAACCCTGCAGTAAAATGCTTGATTTCTACAGTGATCGAAACTAATGAAAACATTGTTGGGGTAAAACCTAAAGGGAAAGGCCTAGCAACAAATTGCATTGGCCATCTGATCTAACTTCTGGAGGCAGTCAAAATGATCCTTAGAATTCTTCCCTACCTTATTCCTGTGCTGAGATACAGGGTGCTCCAACCCTGCAGTAAAATGCTTGATTTCGAGAGTGAGCGAAACTAATGAAAACATTGTTGGGGTAAAACCTAAAGGGAAAGGTCCAGCACCAAATTGCATTGTCCATCTGATCGAACTTCTGGAGGCAGTCAAAATGATCCTTAGAATTCTTCCCTACCTTATTCCTGTGCTGAGATACAGGGTGCTCCAACCCTACAGTAAAATGCTTGATTTCGACAGTGAGCGAAACTAATGAAAACATTGTTGGGGTAAAACCTAAAGGGAAAGACCTAGCACCAAATTGCATTGGCCATCTGATCTAACTTCTGGAGGCAGTCAAAATGAGCCTTACAATTCTTCCCTACCTTATTCCTGTGCTGAGATGCAGGGTGCTCCAACCCTACAGTAAAATGCTTGATTTCGAGAGTGAGCGAAACTAATGAAAACATTGTTGGGGTAAAACCTAAAGGGAAAGGCCTAGCACCAAATTGCATTGGCCATCTGATCTAACTTCTGGAGGCAGTCAAAATGAGTATTTGAATTCTTCCCTACCTTATTCCTCTGCTGAGATAGAGGGTGCTCCAACCCGGTAGTAAAATGCTTGATTTCGAGAGTGAGTGAAACTAATGAAAACATTGTTGGGGTAAAACCTAAAGGGAAAGGTCTAGCACCCAATTGCATTGTCCACCTTATCGAACTTCTGGACGCAGTCAAAATGAGTATTTGAATTCTTCCCTACCTTATTCCTGTGCTGAGATACAGGGTGCTCCAACCCTGCAGTAAAATGCTTGATTTCGAGAGTGAGCGAAACTAATGAAAACATTGTTGGGGTAAAACCTAAAGGGAAAGGTCTAGCACCAAATTGCATTGTCCATCTGATCTAACTTCTGGAGGCAGTCAAAATGATCCTTAGAATTCATCCCTACCTTATTCCTCTGCTGAGATAGAGGGTGCTCCAACCCGGCAGTAAAATGCTTGATTTCGAGAGTGATCGAAACTAATGAAAACATTGTTGGGGTAAAACCTAAAGGGAAAGGTCTAGCACCAAATTGCATTGTCCATCTGATCGAACTTCTGGAGGCAGTCAAAATGATCCTTAGAATTCTTCCTACCTTATTCCTGTGCTGAGATACAGGGTGCTCCAACCCTACAGTAAAATGCTTGATTTCGACAGTGAGCGAAAGTAATGAACACACTGTAGGGGTAAAACCTAAAGGGAAACGCCTAGCACCAAATTGCATTGGCCATCTGATCTAACTTCTGGAGGCAGTCAAAATGATCCTTAGAATTCTTCCCTACCTTATTCCTGTGCTGAGATGCAGGGTGCTCCATCCCTACAGTAAAATGCTTGATTTCGTGAGTGAGCGAAACTAATGAAAACATTGTTGGGGTAAAACCTAAAGGGAAAGACCTAGCACCAAATTGCATTGGCCATCTGATCTAACTTCTCGAGGCAGTCAAAATGAGTATTTGAATTCTTCCCTACCTTATTCCTCTGCCGAGATACAGGGTGCTCCAACCCTGCAGTAAAATGCTTGATTTCGAGAGTGAGCGAAACTAATGAAAACATTGTAAGGGTAAAAACCTAAAGGGAAAGGCCTAGCACAAAATTGCATTGGCCATCTGATATAACTTCTGGAGGCAGTCAAAATGAGTATTTGAATTCTTCCCTGCCTTATTCCTGTGCTGAGATACAGGGTGCTCCAACCCTGCAGTAAAATGCTTGATTTCGAGAGTGAGCGAAACTAATGAAAACATTGTAAGGGTAAAAACCTAAAGGGAAAGGCCTAGCACCAAATTGCATTGGCCATCTGATCTAACTTCTGGAGGCAGTCAAAATGATCCTTAGAATTCTTCCCTACCTTATTCCTGTGCTGAGATACAGGGTGCTCCAACCCTGCAGTAAAATGCTTGATTTCGAGAGTGAGCGAAACTAATGAAAACATTGTTGGGGTAAAACCTAAAGGGAAAGGCCTAGCACCAAATTGCATTGGCCATCTGATCTAACTTCTGGAGGCAGTCAAAATGAGCCTTACAATTCTTCCCTACCTTATTCCTCTGCTGAGATAGAGGGTGCTCCAACCCGGCAGTAAAATCCTTGATTTCAGAGTGAGTGAAACTAATGAAAACATTGTTGGGGTAAAACCTAAAGGGAAAGGCCTAGCACCAAATTGCATTGGCCATTTGATCTAACTTCTGGAGGCAGTCAAAATGATCCTTAGAATTCTTCCCTACCTTATTCCTCTGCTGAGATACAGGGTGCTCCAACCCGGCAGTAAAATGCTTGATTTCGAGAGTGATCGAAACTAATGAAAACATTGTTGGGGTAAAACCTAAAGGGAAAGACCTAGCACTAAATTGCATTGGCCATCTGATCTAACTTCTGGAGGCAGTCAAAATGAGTATTTGAATTCTTCCTACCTTATTCCTGTGCTGAGACACAGGGTGCTCCAACAATTCAGTAAAATTCTTGATTTCAAGACAGATCGAAACTAATGAAAACATTGTTGGGGTAAAACCTAAAGGGAAAGGTCTAGCACCCAATTGCATTGTCCATCTTATCGAACTTCTGGACGCAGTCAAAATGAGTATTTGAATTCTTCCCTACCTTATTCCTGTGCTGAGATACAGGGTGCTCCAACCCTGCAGGAAAATGCTTGATTTCGAGAGTGAGCGAAACTAATGAAAACATTGTTGGGGTAAAACCTAAAGGGAAAGGTCTAGCACCAAATTGCATTGTCCATCTGATCTAACTTCTGGAGGCAGTCAAAATGATCCTTAGAATTCTTCCCTACCTTATTCCTCTGCTGAGATACAGGGTGCTCCAACCCTGCAGTAAAATGCTTGATTTCGAGAGTGATCGAAACTAAGGAAAACATTGTTGGGGTAAACCGTAAAGGGAAAGGTCTAGCACCAAATTGCATTGGCCATCTGATCGAACTTCTGGAGGCAGTCAAAATGATCCTCAGAATTCTTCCCTACCTTATTCCTGTGCTGAGATACAGGGTGCTCCAACCCTACAGTAAAATGCTTGATTTCGAGAGTGAGCGAAAGTAATGAAAACACTGTAGGGGTAAAACCTAAAGGAAACGCCTAGCACCAAATTGCATTGGCCATCTGATCTAACTTCTGGAGGCAGTCAAAATGAGCCTTACAATTCTTCCCTACCTTATTCCTGTGCTGAGATGCAGGGTGCTCCATCCCTACAGTAAAATGCTTGATTTCGTGAGTGAGCGAAACTAATGAAAACATTGTTGGGGTAAAACCTAAAGGGAAAGACCTAGCACCAAATTGCATTGGCCATCTGATGTAACTTCTGGAGGCAGTCAAAATGAGTATTTGAATTCTTGCCTACCTTATTCCTCTGCCGAGATACAGGGTGCTCCAACCCTGCAGTAAAATGCTTGATTTCGAGAGTGAGCGAAACTAATGAAAACATTGTAAGGGTAAAAACCTAAAGGGAAAGGCCTAGCACCAAATTGCATTGGCCATCTGATCTAACTTCTGGAGGCAGTCAAAATGATCCTTAGAATTCTTCCCTACCTTATTCCTGTGCTGAGATACAGGGTGCTCCATCCCTGCAGTAAAATACTTGATTTCGAATGTGATCGAAACTAATGAAAACATTGTTGGGGTAAAACCTAACGGGAACGGCCTAGCACTAAATTGCATTGTCCATCTGATCTAACTTCTGGAGGCAGTCAAAATGAGTATTTGAATTCTTCCCTACCTTATTCCTGTGCTGAGATACAGGGTGCTCCAACCCTGCAGTAAAATGCTTCGTTTCGAGAGTGATCGAAACTAATGAAAACATTGTTGGGGTAAAACCTAAAGGGAATGGCCTAGCACCAAATTGCATTGGCCATCTGATTTAACTTCTGGAGGCAGTCAAAATGATCCTTAGAAGTCTTCCCTACCTTATTCCTGTGCTGAGATACAGGGTTCCCCAACCCTGCACTAAAATGCTTGATTTGAAAGTAAGCGAAACTAATGAAAACATTGTTGGGGTAAAACCTAAAGGGAAAGGCCTAGCACCAAATTGCATTGGCCATCTGATCTAACTTCTGGAGGCAGTCAAAATGAGTATTTGAATTCTTCCTACCTTATTCCTCTGCTGAGATACAGGGTCCTCCAACCCTGCAGTAAAATGCTTCATTTCGAGAGTGATCGAAACTAATGAAAACATTGTTGGGGTAAAACCTAAAGGGAAAGACCTAGCACCAAATTGCATTGGCCATCTGATCTAACTTCTGGAGGCAGTCAAAATGAGTATTTGAATTCTTCCCTACCTTATTCCTGTGCTGAGACACAGGGTGCCGTAACACTTCAGTAAAATTCTTGATTTCAAGACAGATCGAAACTAATGAAAACATTGTTGGGGTAAAACCTAAAGGGAAAGGTCTAGCACCCAATTGCATTGTCCAACTTATCGAACTTCTGGAGGCAGTCAAAATGAGTATTTGAATTCTTCCCTACCTTATGCCTGTGCTGAGATACAGGGTGCTCCAACCCTGCAGTAAAATGCTTGATTTCGAGAGTGAGCGAAACTAATGAAAACATTGTTGGGGTAAAACCTAAAGGGAAAGGCCTAGCACCAAATTGCATTGGCCATCTGATCTAACTTCTGGAGGCAGTCACATTGATCCTTAGAATTCTTCCCTACCTTATTCCTCTGCTGAGATACAGGGTGCTCCAACCCTGCAGTAAAATGCTTGATTTCGAGAGTGAGCGAAACTAATGAAAACATTGTTGGGGTAAAACCTAAAGGGAAAGGTCTAGCACCAAATTGCATTGTCCATCTGATCGAACTTCTGGAGGCAGTCAAAATGATCCTTAGAATTCTTCCCTACATTATTCCTGTGCTGAGATACAGGGTGCTCCAACCCTGCAGTAAAATGCTTGATTTCGACAGTGAGCGAAAGTAATGAAAACAATGTAGGGGTAAAACCTAAAGGGAAAGACCTAGCACCAAATTGCATTGGCCATCTGATCTAACTTCTGGAGGCAGTGAAAATGAGCCTTACAATTCTTCCCTACCTTATTCCTGTGCTGAGATGCAGGGTGCTCCATCCCTACAGTAAAATGCTTGATTTCGTGAGTGAGCGAAACTAATGAAAACATTGTTGGGGTAAAACCTAAAGGAAAGACCTAGCACCAAATTGCATTGGCCATCTGATCTAACTTCTGGAGGCAGTCAAAATGAGTATTTGAATTCTTCCCTACCTTATTCCTCTGCCGAGATACAGGGTGCTCCAACCCTGCAATAAAATGCTTGATTTCGAGAGTGAGCGAAACTAATGAAAACATTGTAAGGGTAAAAACCTAAAGGGAAAGGCCTAGCACAAAATTGCATTGGCCATCTGATCTAACTTCTGGAGGCAGTCAAAATGAGTATTTGAATTCTTCCCTACCTTATTCCTGTGCTGAGATACAGGGTGCTCCAACCCTGCAGTAAAATGATTGATTTCGAGAGTGAGCGAAACTAATGAAAACATTGTAAGGGTAAAAACCTAAAGGGAAAGGCCTAGCACCAAATTGCATTGGCCATCTGATCTAACTTCTGGAGGCAGTCAAAATGATCCTTAGAATTCTTCCCTACCTTATTCCTGTGCTGAGATACAGGGTGCTCCAACCCTGCAGTAAAATGCTTGATTTCGAATGTGATCGAAACTAATGAAAACATTGTTGGGGAAAAACCTAACGGGAACGGCCCAGCACTAAATTGCGTTGGCCATCTGATCTAACTTCTGGAGGCAGTCAAAATGAGTATTTGAATTCTTCCCTACCTTATTCCTCTGCTGAGATACAGGGTGCTCCAACCCTGCAGTAAAATGCTTCTTTTCGAGAGTGATCGAAACTAATGAAAACATTGTAAGGGTAAAACCTAAAGGGAATGGCCTAGCACGAAATTGCATTGGCCATCTGATTTAACTTCTGGAGGCAGTCAAAATGATCCTTAGAAGTCTTCCCTACCTTATTCCTGTGCTGAGATACAGGGTTCTCCAACCCTGCACTAAAATGCTTGATTTCGAAAGTAAGCGAAACTAATGAAAATATTGTTGGGGTAAAACCTAAAGGGAAAGGCCTAGCACCAAATTGCATTGTCCATCTGATCTAACTTCTGGAGGCAGTCAAAATGATCCTTAGAATTCTTCCCTACCTCTTTCCTCTGGTGAGATACAGGGTGCTCAAACCCTGCAGTAAAATGCTTGATTTCGAGAGTGATCGAAACAAATGAAAACGTTGTTGCGGCAAAACCTAAAGGGAAAGGCCTAGCACCAAATTGCATTGGCCATCTGATCTAACTTCTGGAGACAGTCAAAATCATCCTCAGAATTCTTCCCTACCTCTTTCCTCTGCTGAGATACAGGGTGCTCAAACCTGCAGTAAAATGCTAGATTTCAAGAGTGAGCAAAACTAATTGAAACATTGTTGGGGTAAAACCTAAAGGGAAAGGCCTAGCACCAAATTGCATTGGCCATGTGATCTAACTTCTGGAGGCAGTCAAAATGAGTATTTCAATTCTTCCTTACCTTATTCCTGTGCTGAGATACAGGGTGCTTCAACCTGCTATAAAGTGCTTGATTTTGAGAGTGAGCGAAACTAATGAAAACATTATTAGCGTAAAACCTAAAGGGAAAGGCCTAGCACCAAATTGCATTGGCCATCTGATCTAACTTCTGGAGACATTCATAATGATCTTTAGAATGCTTCCCTACCTCTTTCCTCTGCTAAGATACACGGTGCTCTAACCCTGCAGTAAAATGCTTGATTTCAAGAGTGAGCGAAACTAATGAAAACATTGTTGGGGTAAAACCTAAAGGGAAAGGCCTAGCACCAAATTGCATTGGCCATCTGATCTAACTTCTGGAGGCAGTCAAAATGATCCTTAGAATTCTTCCTACCTTATTCCTGTGCAGAGATACCGGGTGCCCCAACGTTCAGTAAAATGCTTGATTTCGAGAGTGAGCGAAACTAATGAAAACATTGTTGAGATAAAACCTAAAGGGAAAGGCCTAGCACCAAATTGCATTGGCCATCTGATCTAACTTCTGGAGACAGTCAAAATGATCCTTAGAATTCTTCCCTACCTTATTCCTGTGCTGAGATACAGGGTGCTCCAACCTGCTGTAAAATGCTTGCTTTGAGAGTGAGCAAAACTAATGAAAACATTGTTGAGGTAAAACCTAAAGGGAAAGGCCTAGCACCAAATTGCATTGGCCATCTGATCTAACTTCGGAGACAGTCAAAATGAATATTTGAATTCTTCCCTACCTTATTCCTCTGCTGAGATACAGGGTGCTCCATCCTGCTATAAAATGCTTGATTTCGAAAGTAAGTGAAACTAATGAAAACATTGTTGGGGTAAAACCTAAAGGGAAAGGCCTAGCACCAAATTGCATTGGCCATCTGATCTAAATTCTGGAGGCAGTCAAACTGAGTATTTGAATTCTTCCCTACCTTATTCCTGTGCAGAGATACAGGGTGCTCCAACCTGCTGTAAAATGCTTGATTTCGAGAGTGAGAGAAACTAATGAAAACATTGTTGGGGTAAAACCTAAAGGGAAAGGCCTAGCACCAAATTGCATTGGCCATCTGATCTAACTTCTGGAGGCAGTCAAAATGATCCTTAGAATTCTTCCCTACTTCTTTCCTCTGCTGAGAGACAGGGTGCTCAACCCTGCTGTAAAATGCTTGATTTCGAGAGTGAGCGAAACTAATGAAAACATTGTTGGGGTAAAACCTAAAGGGAAAGGCCTAGCACCAAATTGCATTGGCCATCTGATCTAACTTCTGGAGACAGTCAAAATGATCCTCAGAATTCTTCCCGACTTCTGTACTCCGCTGAGATACAGGGTTCTCAAACCTGCTCTATAATGCTTGATTTCAAGAGTGAGCGAAACTAATGAAAACATTGTTGGGGTAAAACCTAAAGGGAAAGGCCTAGCACCAAATTGCATTGGCCATCTAACCTAAATTCTGGAGGCAGTCAAAATGAGAATTTGAATTCTTCCTACCTTATTCCTCTGCTCAGATACAGGGTGCTACAACCTCCTGTAAAATACTAGATTTCGAGAGTGGGCGAAACAAATGAAAACATTATTGGGGTAAAACCTAAATGGAAAGGCCTAGCACCAAATTGCATTGGCCATCTGATCTAACTTCTGGAGGCAGTCAAAATGATCCTTAGAATTCTTCCCTACCTTATTCCTGTGCAGAGATACAGGGTGCTCCAACCTGCTGTAAAATGCTTGATTTCGAGAGTGAGCGAAACTAACGAAAACATTGTTGTGGAAAAACTTAAAGGGAAAGGCCTAGCACCAAATTGCATTGGCCATCTGATCTAACTTCTGGAGGCAGTCAAAATGATCCTTAGAATTCTTCCCTACCTTATTCCTGTGCTGAGATACAGGGTGCTCCAACCCTGCAGTAAAATGCTTGATTTCGAATGTGATCGAAACTAATGAAAACATTGTTGGGGTAAAACCTAACGGGAACGGCCTAGCACTAAATTGCATTGTCCATCTGATCTAACTTCTGGAGGCAGTCAAAACGATCCTTAGAATTATTCCCTACCTTATTCCTGTGCTGAGATACAGGGTGCTCAAACCCTGCAGTACAATGCTTGATTTTGAGAGTGAGCGAAACTAATGAAAACATTGATGGGGTAAAAACTAAAGGGAAAGGCCAAGCACCAAATTGCATTGGCCATCTCATCTAACTTCTGGAGACAGTCAAAATGATCTTTAGAATTCTTCCCTACCTCTTTCCTCTGTTGAGATACAGGGTGCTCTAACCCTGCAGTATAATGCTTGATTTCAAGAGTGAGCGAAACTAATGAAAACATTGTTGGGGTAAAACCTAAAGGGAAAGGCCTAGCACCAAATTGCATTGGCCATCTGATCTAACTTCTGGAGGACGCCAAAATGATCCTCAGAATTCTTCCCTACTTCTGTCCACTGCTGAGATACAAGGTGCTCCAACCTGCTGCATAATGCTTGATTTCAAGAGTGAGCGATACTGATGAAAACATTGTTGGGGTAAAACCTAAAGGGAAAGGCCTAGCACCAAATTGCATTGGCCATCTGATCTAACTTCTGGAGACAGTCAAAATGATCCTTAGAATTCTTCCCTACCTTATTCCTGTGCTGAGATACAGGGTGCTCCATCCCTGCAGTAAAATACTTGATTTCGAATGTGATCGAAACTAATGAAAACATTGTTGGGGTAAAACCTAACGGGAACGGCCTAGCACTAAATTGCATTGTCCATCTGATCTAACTTCTGGAGGCAGTCAAAATGAGTATTTGAATTCTTCCCTACCTTATTCCTGTGCTGAGATACAGGGTGCTCCAACCCTGCAGTAAAATGCTTCGTTTCGAGAGTGATCGAAACTAATGAAAACATTGTTGGGGTAAAACCTAAAGGGAATGGCCTAGCACCAAATTGCATTGGCCATCTGATTTAACTTCTGGAGGCAGTCAAAATGATCCTTAGAAGTCTTCCCTACCTTATTCCTGTGCTGAGATACAGGGTTCCCCAACCCTGCACTAAAATGCTTGATTTCGAAAGTAAGCGAAACTAATGAAAACATTGTTGGGGTAAAACCTAAAGGGAAAGGCCTAGCACCAAATTGCATTGGCCATCTGATCTAACTTCTGGAGGCAGTCAAAATGAGTATTTGAATTCTTCCCTACCTTATTCCTCTGCTGAGATACAGGGTCCTCCAACCCTGCAGTAAAATGCTTCATTTCGAGAGTGATCGAAACTAATGAAAACATTGTTGGGGTAAAACCTAAAGGGAAAGACCTAGCACCAAATTGCATTGGCCATCTGATCTAACTTCTGGAGGCAGTCAAAATGAGTATTTGAATTCTTCCCTACCTTATTCCTGTGCTGAGACACAGGGTGCCGTAACACTTCAGTAAAATTCTTGATTTCAAGACAGATCGAAACTAATGAAAACATTGTTGGGGTAAAACCTAAAGGAAAGGTCTAGCACCCAATTGCATTGTCCAACTTATCGAACTTCTGGAGGCAGTCAAAATGAGTATTTGAATTCTTCCCTACCTTATGCCTGTGCTGAGATACAGGGTGCTCCAACCCTGCAGTAAAATGCTTGATTTCGAGAGTGAGCGAAACTAATGAAAACATTGTTGGGGTAAAACCTAAAGGGAAAGGCCTAGCACCAAATTGCATTGGCCATCTGATCTAACTTCTGGAGGCAGTCACATTGATCCTTAGAATTCTTCCCTACCTTATTCCTCTGCTGAGATACAGGGTGCTCCAACCCTGCAGTAAAATGCTTGATTTCGAGAGTGAGCGAAACTAATGAAAACATTGTTGGGGTAAAACCTAAAGGGAAAGGTCTAGCACCAAATTGCATTGTCCATCTGATCGAACTTCTGGAGGCAGTCAAAATGATCCTTAGAATTCTTCCCTACATTATTCCTGTGCTGAGATACAGGGTGCTCCAACCCTGCAGTAAAATGCTTGATTTCGACAGTGAGCGAAAGTAATGAAAACAATGTAGGGGTAAAACCTAAAGGGAAAGACCTAGCACCAAATTGCATTGGCCATCTGATCTAACTTCTGGAGGCAGTGAAAATGAGCCTTACAATTCTTCCCTACCTTATTCCTGTGCTGAGATGCAGGGTGCTCCATCCCTACAGTAAAATGCTTGATTTCGTGAGTGAGCGAAACTAATGAAAACATTGTTGGGGTAAAACCTAAAGGGAAAGACCTAGCACCAAATTGCATTGGCCATCTGATCTAACTTCTGGAGGCAGTCAAAATGAGTATTTGAATTCTTCCCTACCTTATTCCTCTGCCGAGATACAGGGTGCTCCAACCCTGCAATAAAATGCTTGATTTGAGAGTGAGCGAAACTAATGAAAACATTGTAAGGGTAAAAACCTAAAGGAAAGGCCTAGCACAAAATTGCATTGGCCATCTGATCTAACTTCTGGAGGCAGTCAAAATGAGTATTTGAATTCTTCCCTACCTTATTCCTGTGCTGAGATACAGGGTGCTCCAACCCTGCAGTAAAATGATTGATTTCGAGAGTGAGCGAAACTAATGAAAACATTGTAAGGGTAAAAACCTAAAGGGAAAGGCCTAGCACCAAATTGCATTGGCCATCTGATCTAACTTCTGGAGGCAGTCAAAATGATCCTTAGAATTCTTCCCTACCTTATTCCTGTGCTGAGATACAGGGTGCTCCAACCCTGCAGTAAAATGCTTGATTTCGAATGTGATCGAAACTAATGAAAACATTGTTGGGGAAAAACCTAACGGGAACGGCCCAGCACTAAATTGCGTTGGCCATCTGATCTAACTTCTGGAGGCAGTCAAAATGAGTATTTGAATTCTTCCCTACCTTATTCCTCTGCTGAGATACAGGGTGCTCCAACCCTGCAGTAAAATGCTTCTTTTCGAGAGTGATCGAAACTAATGAAAACATTGTAAGGGTAAAACCTAAAGGGAATGGCCTAGCACGAAATTGCATTGGCCATCTGATTTAACTTCTGGAGGCAGTCAAAATGATCCTTAGAAGTCTTCCTACCTTATTCCTGTGCTGAGATACAGGGTTCTCCAACCCTGCACTAAAATGCTTGATTTCGAAAGTAAGCGAAACTAATGAAAATATTGTTGGGGTAAAACCTAAAGGGAAAGGCCTAGCACCAAATTGCATTGTCCATCTGATCTAACTTCTGGAGGCAGTCAAAATGATCCTTAGAATTCTTCCCTACCTCTTTCCTCTGGTGAGATACAGGGTGCTCAAACCCTGCAGTAAAATGCTTGATTTCGAGAGTGATCGAAACAAATGAAAACGTTGTTGCGGCAAAACCTAAAGGGAAAGGCCTAGCACCAAATTGCATTGGCCATCTGATCTAACTTCTGGAGACAGTCAAAATCATCCTCAGAATTCTTCCCTACCTCTTTCCTCTGCTGAGATACAGGGTGCTCAAACCTGCAGTAAAATGCTAGATTTCAAGAGTGAGCAAAACTAATTGAAACATTGTTGGGGTAAAACCTAAAGGGAAAGGCCTAGCACCAAATTGCATTGGCCATGTGATCTAACTTCTGGAGGCAGTCAAAATGAGTATTTCAATTCTTCCTTACCTTATTCCTGTGCTGAGATACAGGGTGCTTCAACCTGCTATAAAGTGCTTGATTTTGAGAGTGAGCGAAACTAATGAAAACATTATTAGCGTAAAACCTAAAGGGAAAGGCCTAGCACCAAATTGCATTGGCCATCTGATCTAACTTCTGGAGACATTCATAATGATCTTTAGAATGCTTCCCTACCTCTTTCCTCTGCTAAGATACACGGTGCTCTAACCCTGCAGTAAAATGCTTGATTTCAAGAGTGAGCGAAACTAATGAAAACATTGTTGGGGTAAAACCTAAAGGGAAAGGCCTAGCACCAAATTGCATTGGCCATCTGATCTAACTTCTGGAGGCAGTCAAAATGATCCTTAGAATTCTTCCCTACCTTATTCCTGTGCAGAGATACCGGGTGCCCCAACGTTCAGTAAAATGCTTGATTTCGAGAGTGAGCGAAACTAATGAAAACATTGTTGAGATAAAACCTAAAGGGAAAGGCCTAGCACCAAATTGCATTGGCCATCTGATCTAACTTCTGGAGACAGTCAAAATGATCCTTAGAATTCTTCCCTACCTTATTCCTGTGCTGAGATACAGGGTGCTCCAACCTGCTGTAAAATGCTTGCTTTCGAGAGTGAGCAAAACTAATGAAAACATTGTTGAGGTAAAACCTAAAGGGAAAGGCCTAGCACCAAATTGCATTGGCCATCTGATCTAACTTCCGGAGACAGTCAAAATGAATATTTGAATTCTTCCCTACCTTATTCCTCTGCTGAGATACAGGGTGCTCCATCCTGCTATAAAATGCTTGATTTCGAAAGTAAGTGAAACTAATGAAAACATTGTTGGGGTAAAACCTAAAGGGAAAGGCCTAGCACCAAATTGCATTGGCCATCTGATCTAAATTCTGGAGGCAGTCAAACTGAGTATTTGAATTCTTCCCTACCTTATTCCTGTGCAGAGATACAGGGTGCTCCAACCTGCTGTAAAATGCTTGATTTCGAGAGTGAGAGAAACTAATGAAAACATTGTTGGGGTAAAACCTAAAGGGAAAGGCCTAGCACCAAATTGCATTGGCCATCTGATCTAACTTCTGGAGGCAGTCAAAATGATCCTTAGAATTCTTCCCTACTTCTTTCCTCTGCTGAGAGACAGGGTGCTCAACCCTGCTGTAAAATGCTTGATTTCGAGAGTGAGCGAAACTAATGAAAACATTGTTGGGGTAAAACCTAAAGGGAAAGGCCTAGCACCAAATTGCATTGGCCATCTGATCTAACTTCTGGAGACAGTCAAAATGATCCTCAGAATTCTTCCCGACTTCTGTACTCCGCTGAGATACAGGGTTCTCAAACCTGCTCTATAATGCTTGATTTCAAGAGTGAGCGAAACTAATGAAAACATTGTTGGGGTAAAACCTAAAGGGAAAGGCCTAGCACCAAATTGCATTGGCCATCTAACCTAAATTCTGGAGGCAGTCAAAATGAGAATTTGAATTCTTCCCTACCTTATTCCTCTGCTCAGATACAGGGTGCTACAACCTCCTGTAAAATACTAGATTTCGAGAGTGGGCGAAACAAATGAAAACATTATTGGGGTAAAACCTAAATGGAAAGGCCTAGCACCAAATTGCATTGGCCATCTGATCTAACTTCTGGAGGCAGTCAAAATGATCCTTAGAATTCTTCCCTACCTTATTCCTGTGCAGAGATACAGGGTGCTCCAACCTGCTGTAAAATGCTTGATTTCGAGAGTGAGCGAAACTAACGAAAACATTGTTGTGGAAAAACTTAAAGGGAAAGGCCTAGCACCAAATTGCATTGGCCATCTGATCTAACTTCTGGAGGCAGTCAAAATGATCCTTAGAATTCTTCCCTACCTTATTCCTGTGCTGAGATACAGGGTGCTCCAACCCTGCAGTAAAATGCTTGATTTCGAATGTGATCGAAACTAATGAAAACATTGTTGGGGTAAAACCTAACGGGAACGGCCTAGCACTAAATTGCATTGTCCATCTGATCTAACTTCTGGAGGCAGTCAAAACGATCCTTAGAATTATTCCCTACCTTATTCCTGTGCTGAGATACAGGGTGCTCAAACCCTGCAGTACAATGCTTGATTTTGAGAGTGAGCGAAACTAATGAAAACATTGATGGGGTAAAAACTAAAGGGAAAGGCCAAGCACCAAATTGCATTGGCCATCTCATCTAACTTCTGGAGACAGTCAAAATGATCTTTAGAATTCTTCCCTACCTCTTTCCTCTGTTGAGATACAGGGTGCTCTAACCCTGCAGTATAATGCTTGATTTCAAGAGTGAGCGAAACTAATGAAAACATTGTTGGGGTAAAACCTAAAGGGAAAGGCCTAGCACCAAATTGCATTGGCCATCTGATCTAACTTCTGGAGGACGCCAAAATGATCCTCAGAATTCTTCCCTACTTCTGTCCACTGCTGAGATACAAGGTGCTCCAACCTGCTGCATAATGCTTGATTTCAAGAGTGAGCGATACTGATGAAAACATTGTTGGGGTAAAACCTAAAGGGAAAGGCCTAGCACCAAATTGCATTGGCCATCTGATCTAACTTCTGGAGACAGTCAAAATGATCCTTAGAATTCTTCCCTACCTTATTCCTGTGCAGAGATACAGGGTGCTCCAACCTGCTGTAAAATGCTTGATTTCGAGAGTGAGCGAAACTAATGAAAACATTGTTGGGGTAAAACCTAAAGGGAAAGGCCTAGCACCAAATTGCATTGGCCATCTGATCTAACTTCTGGAGACAGTCAAAATCATCCTCAGAATTCTTCCCTACCTCTTTCCTCTGCTGAGATACAGGGTGCTCAAACCTGCAGTAAAATGCTAGATTTCAAGAGTGAGCAAAACTAATTGAAACATTGTTGGGGTAAAACCTAAAGGGAAAGGCCTAGCACCAAATTGCATTGGCCATCTGATCTAACTTCTGGAGGCAGTCAAAATGAGTATTTGAATTCTTCCCTACCTTATTCCTGTGCTGAGATACAGGGTGCTCCAACCCTGCAGTAAAATGCTTGATTTTGAGAGTGAGCGAAACTAATGAAAACATTGATGGGGTAAAACCTAAAGGGAAAGGCCTAGCACCAAATTGCATTGGCCATCTGATCTAACTTCTGGAGACAGTCAAAATGATCTTTAGAATTCTTCCCTACCTCTTTCCTCTGTTGAGACACAGGGTGCTCTAACCCTGCAATATAATGCTTGATTTCAAGAGTGAGCGAAACTAATGAAAACATTGTTGGGGTAAAACCTAAAGGGAAAGGCCTAGCACCAAATTGCATTGGCCATCTGATCTAACTTCTGGAGGCAGTCAAAATGATCCTTAGAATTCTTCCCTACCTTATTCCTGTGCTGAGATACCGGGTGCCCCAACGTTCAGTAAAATGCTTGATTTCGAGAGTGAGCGAAACTAATGAAAACATTGTTGAGGTAAAACCTAAAGGAAAGGCCTAGCACCAAATTGCATTGGCCATCTGATCTAACTTCTGGAGGCAGTCAAAATGATCCTTAGAATTCTTCCCTACCTTATTCCTGTGCTGAGATACAGGGTGCTCCAACCTGCTGTAAAATGCTTGCTTTCGAGAGTGAGCAAAACTAATGAAAACATTGTTGAGGTAAAACCTAAAGGGAAAGGCCTAGCACCAAATTGCATTGGCCATCTGATCTAACTTCCGGAGACAGTCAAAATGAATATTTGAATTCTTCCTACCTTATTCCTCTGCTGAGATACAGGGTGCTCCATCCTGCTATAAAATGCTTGATTTGAAAGTAAGTGAAACTAATGAAAACATTGTTGGGGTAAAACCTAAAGGGAAAGGCCTAGCACCAAATTGCATTGGCCATCTGATCTAAATTCTGGAGGCAGTCAAACTGAGTATTTGAATTCTTCCCTACCTTATTCCTGTGCAGAGATACAGGGTGCTCCAACCTGCTGTAAAATGCTTGATTTCGAGAGTGAGAGAAACTAATGAAAACATTGTTGGGGTAAAACCTAAAGGAAAGGCCTAGCACCAAATTGCATTGGCCATCTGATCTAACTTCTGGAGGCAGTCAAAATGATCCTTAGAATTCTTCCCTACTTCTTTCCTCTGCTGAGAGACAGGGTGCTCAACCCTACTGTGAAATGCTTGATTTCGAGAGTGAGCGAAACTAATGAAAACATTGTTGGGGTAAAACCTAAAGGGAAAGGCCTAGCACCAAATTGCATTGGCCATCTGATCTAACTTCTGGAGACAGTCAAAATGATCCTCAGAATTCTTCCCGACTTCTGTACTCCGCTGAGATACAGGGTTCTCAAACCTGCTCTATAATGCTTGATTTCAAGAGTGAGCGAAACTAATGAAAACATTGTTGGGGTAAAACCTAAAGGGAAAGGCCTAGCACCAAATTGCATTGGCCATCTAACCTAAATTCTGGAGGCAGTCAAAATGAGAATTTGAATTCTTCCCTACCTTATTCCTCTGCTCAGATACAGGGTGCTACAACCTCCTGTAAAATACTTGATTTCGAGAGTGGGCGAAACAAATGAAAACATTATTGGGGTAAAACCTAAATGGAAAGGCCTAGCACCAAATTGCATTGGCCATCTGATCTAACTTCTGGAGGCAGTCAAAATGATCCTTAGAATTCTTCCCTACCTTATTCCTGTGCAGAGATACAGGGTGCTCCAACCTGCTGTAAAATGCTTGATTTCGAGAGTGAGCGAAACTAATGAAAACATTGTTGTGGAAAAACTTAAAGGGAAAGGCCTAGCACCAAATTGCATTGGCCATCTGATCTAACTTCTGGAGGCAGTCAAAATGATCCTTAGAATTCTTCCCTACCTTATTCCTGTGCTGAGATACAGGGTGCTCCAACCCTGCAGTAAAATGCTTGATTTCGAATGTGATCGAAACTAATGAAAACATTGTTGGGGTAAAACCTAACGGGAACGGCCTAGCACTAAATTGCATTGTCCATCTGATCTAACTTCTGGAGGCAGTCAAAATGATCCTTAGAATTATTCCCTACCTTATTCCTGTGCTGAGATACAGGGTGCTCAAACCCTGCAGTAAAATGCTTGATTTTGAGAGTGAGCGAAACTAATGAAAACATTGATGGGGTAAAACCTAAAGGGAAAGGCCTAGCACCAAATTGCATTGGCCATCTGATCTAACTTCTGGAGACAGTCAAAATGATCTTTAGAATTCTTCCCTACCTCTTTCCTCTGTTGAGATACAGGGTGCTCTAACCCTGCAGTATAATGCTTGATTTCAAGAGTGAGCGAAACTAATGAAAACATTGTTGGGGTAAAACCTAAAGGGAAAGACCTAGCACCAAATTGCATTGGCCATCTGATCTAACTTCTGGAGGACGCCAAAATGATCCTCAGAATTCTTCCCTACTTCTGTCCACTGCTGAGATACAAGGTGCTCCAACCTGCTGCATAATGCTTGATTTCAAGAGTGAGCGATACTGATGAAAACATTGTTGGGGTAAAACCTAAAGGGAAAGGCCTAGCACCAAATTGCATTGGCCATCTGATCTAACTTCTGGAGACAGTCAAAATGATCCTTAGAATTCTTCCCTACCTTATTCCTGTGCAGAGATACAGGGTGCTCCAACCTGCTGTAAAATGCTTGATTTCGAGAGTGAGCGAAACTAATGAAAACATTGTTGGGGTAAAACCTAAAGGGAAAGGCCTAGCACCAAATTGCATTGGCCATCTGATCTAACTTCTGGAGACAGTCAAAATCATCCTCAGAATTCTTCCCTACCTCTTTCCTCTGCTGAGATACAGGGTGCTCAAACCTGCAGTAAAATGCTAGATTTCAAGAGTGAGCAAAACTAATTGAAACATTGTTGGGGTAAAACCTAAAGGGAAAGTCCTAGCACCAAATTGCATTGGCCATCTGATCTAACTTCTGGAGGCAGTCAAAATGAGCCTTACAATTCTTCCCTACCTCTTTCCTCTGCTGAGATGCAGGGTGCTCCATCCTTACAGCAAAATGCTTGATTTCGTGAGTGAGCGAAACTAATGAAAACATTGTTGGGGTAAAACCTAAAGGGAAAGACCTAGCACCAAATTGCATTGGCCATCTGATCTAACTTCTGGAGGCAGTCAAAATGAGTATTTGAATTCTTCCCTACCTTATTCCTGTGCTGAGATACAGGGTGCTCCAACCCTGCAGTAAAATGCTTGATTTTGAGAGTGAGCGAAACTAATGAAAACATTGATGGGGTAAAACCTAAAGGGAAAGGCCTAGCACCAAATTGCATTGGCCATCTGATCTAACTTCTGGAGACAGTCAAAATGATCTTTAGAATTCTTCCCTACCTCTTTCCTCTGTTGAGACACAGGGTGCTCTAACCCTGCAATATAATGCTTGATTTCAAGAGTGAGCGAAACTAATGAAAACATTGTTGGGGTAAAACCTAAAGGGAAAGGCCTAGCACCAAATTGCATTGGCCATCTGATCTAACTTCTGGAGGCCGCCAAAATGATCCTCAGAATTCTTCCCTACTTCTGTCCTCTGCTGAGATACAAGGTGCTCCAACCTGCTGCATAATGCTTGATTTCAAGAGTGAGTGATACTGATGAAAACATTGTTGGGGTAAAACCTAAAGGAAAGGCCTAGCACCAAATTGCATTGGCCATCTGATCTAACTTCTGGAGACAGTCAAAATGATCCTTAGAATTCTTCCCTACCTTATTTCTGTGCCGAGATACAGGGTGCTCCAACCTGCTGTAAAATGCTTGATTTCGAGAGTGAGCGAAACTAATGAAAACATTGTTGGGGTAAAACCTAAAAGGAAAGGCCTAGCACCAAATTGCATTGGCCATCTGATCTAACTTCTGGAGACAGTCAAAATCATCCTCAGAATTCTTCCCTACCTCTTTCCTCTGCTGAGATACAGGGTGCTCAAACCTGCAGTAAAATGCTAGATTTCAAGAGTGAGCAAAACTAATTGAAACATTGTTGGGGTAAAACCTAAAGGGAAAGGCCTAGCACCAAATTGCATTGGCCATGTGATCTAACTTCTGGAGGCAGTCAAAATGAGTATTTCAATTCTTCCTTACCTTATTCCTGTGCTGAGATACAGGGTGCTTCAACCTGCTATAAAGTGCTTGATTTTGAGAGTGAGCGAAACTAATGAAAACATTATTAGCGTAAAACCTAAAGGGAAAGGCCTAGCACCAAATTGCATTGGCCATCTGATCTAACTTCTGGAGACAGTCATAATGATCTTTAGAATGCTTCCCTACCTCTTTCCTCTGCTGAGATACAGGGTGCTCTAACCCTGCAGTAAAATGCTTGATTTCAAGAGTGAGCGAAACTAATGAAAACATTGTTGGGGTAAAACCTAAAGGGAAAGGCCTAGCACCAAATTGCATTGGCCATCTGATCTAACTTCTGGAGACAGTCAAAATGATCCTCAGAATTCTTCCCGACTTCTGTCCTCTGCTGAGATACAGGGTGCTCAAACGTGCTGTATAATGCTTGATTTCAAGAGTGAGCGAAACTAAGGAAAACATTGTTGGGGTAAAACCTAAAGGGAAAGGCCTAGCACCAAATTGCATTGGCCATCTGATCTAACTTCTGGAGGCAGTCAAAATGATCCTTAGAATTCTTCCCTACCTTATTCCTGTGCTGAGATACAGGGTGCCCCAACGTTCAGTAAAATGCTTGATTTCGAGAGTGAGCGAAACTAATGAAAACATTGTTGAGGTAAAACCTAAAGGGAAAGGCCTAGCACCAAATTGCATTGGCCATCTGATCTAACTTCTGGAGACAGTCAAAATGATCCTTAGAATTCTTCCCTACCTTATTCCTGTGCTGAGATACAGGGTGCTCCAACCTGCTGTAAAATGCTTGCTTTCGAGAGTGAGCAAAACTAATGAAAACATTGTTGAGGTAAAACCTAGAGGGAAAGGCCTAGCACCAAATTGCATTGGCCATCTGATCTAACTTCTGGAGGCAGTCAAAATGATCCTAAGTATTCTCCCCTACCTCTTTCGTCTGCTCAGATACAAGGTGCTCCAACCTGCTGTAAAATGCTTGATTTTGAGAGTGAGCGAAACTAATGAAAACATTGTTGGGGTAAAACCTAAAGGGAAAGGCCTAGCACCAAATTGCATTGGCCATCTGATCTAACTTCCGGAGACAGTCAAAATGAATATTTGAATTCTTCCCTACCTTATTCCTCTGCTGAGATACAGGGTGCTCCATCCTGCTATAAAATGCTTGATTTCGAAAGTAAGTGAAACTAATGAAAACATTGTTGGGGTAAAACCTAAAGGGAAAGGCCTAGCACCAAATTGCATTGGCCATCTGATCTAAATTCTGGAGGCAGTCAAACTGAGTATTTGAATTCTTCCCTACCTTATTCCTGTGCAGAGATACAGGGTGCTCCAACCTGCTGTAAAATGCTTGATTTCGAGAGTGAGAGAAACTAATGAAAACATTGTTGGGGTAAAACCTAAAGGGAAAGGCCTAGCACGAAATTGCATTGGCCATCTGATCTAACTTCTGGAGGCAGTCAAAATGATCCTTAGAATTCTTCCCTACTTCTTTCCTCTGCTGAGATACAGGGTGCTCAACCCTGCAGCAAAATGCTTGATTTCGAGAGTGAGCGAAACTAATGAAAACATTGTTGGGGTAAAACCTAAAGGGAAAGGCCTAGCACCAAATTGCATTGGCCATCTGATCTAACTTCTGGAGACAGTCAAAATGATCCTCAGAATTGTTCCCGACTTCTGTACTCCGCTGAGATACAGGGTTCTCAAACCTGCTCTATAATGCTTGATTTCAAGAGTGAGCGAAACTAATGAAAACATTGTTGGGGTAAAACCTAAAGGGAAAGGCCTAGCACCAAATTGCATTGGCCATCTAACCTAAATTCTGGAGGCAGTCAAAATGAGAATTTGAATTCTTCCCTACCTTATTCCTCTGCTCAGATACAGGGTGCTACAACCTCCTGTAAAATACTTGATTTCGAGAGTGAGCGAAACAAATGAAAACATTATTGGGGTAAAACCTAAAGGGAAAGGCCTAGCACCATAATGCATTGGCCATCTGATCTAACTTCTGGAGGCAGTCAAAATGATCCTTAGAATTCTTCCCTACCTTATTCCTGTGCAGAGATACAGGGTGCTCCAACCTGCTGTAAAATGCTTGATTTCGAGAGTGAGCGAAACTAACGAAAACATTGTTGTGGAAAAACTTAAAGGGAAAGGCCTAGCACCAAATTGCATTGGCCATCTGATCTAACTTCTGGAGGCAGTCAAAATGATCCTTAGAATTCTTCCCTACCTTATTCCTGTGCTGAGATACAGGGTGCTCCAACCCTGCAGTAAATGCTTGATTTCGAATGTGATCGAAACTAATGAAAACATTGTTGGGGTAAAACCTAACGGGAACGGCCTAGCACCAAATTGCATTGTCCATCTGATCTAACTTCTGGTGGCAGTCAAAATGATCCTTAGAATTATTCCCTACCTTATTCCTGTGCTGAGATACAGGGTGCTCAAACCCTGCAGTAAAATGCTTGATTTTGAGAGTGAGCGAAACTAATGAAAACATTGTTGGGGTAAAACCTAAAGGGAAAGGCCTAGCACCAAATTGCATTGGCCATCTGATCTAACTTCTGGAGGACGCCAAAATGATCCTCAGAATTCTTCCTACTTCTCTCCACTGCTGAGATACAAGGTGCTCCAACCTGCTGCATAATGCTTGATTTCAAGAGTGAGCGATACTGAGGAAAACATTGTTGGGGTAAAACCTAAAGGGAAAGGCCTAGCACCAAATTGCATTGGCCATCTGATCTAACTTCTGGAGACAGTCAAAATGATCCTTAGAATTCTTCCCTACCTTATTCCTGTGCAGAGATACAGGGTTCTCCAACCTGCTGTAAAATGCTTGATTTCGAGAGTGAGCGAAACTAATGAAAACATTGTTGGGGTAAAACCTAAAGGGAAAGGCCTAGCACCAAATTGCATTGGCCATCTGATCTAACTTCTGGAGACAGTCAAAATCATCCTCAGAATTCTTCCCTACCTCTTTCCTCTGCTGAGATACAGGGTGATCAAACCTGCAGAAAAATGCTAGATTTCAAGAGCGAGCAAAACTAATTGAAACATTGTTGGGGTAAAACCTAATGGGAATGGCCTAGCACCAAATTGCATTGGCCATCTGATCTAACTTCTGGAGGCAGTCAAAATGAGCCTTACAATTCTTCCCTACCTTATTCCTGTGCTGAGATGCAGGGTGCTCCATCCCTACAGTAAAATGCTTGATTTCGTGAGTGAGCGAAACTAATGAAAACATTGTTGGGGTAAAACCTAAAGGGAAAGACCTAGCACCAAATTGCATTGGCCATCTGATCTAACTTCTGGAGGCAGTCAAAATGAGTATTTGAATTCTTCCTACCTTATTCCTGTGCTGAGATACAGGGTGCTCCAACCCTGCAGTAAAATGATTGATTTCGAGAGTGATCGAAACTAATGAAAACATTGTAAGGGTAAAAACCTAAAGGGAAAGGCCTAGCACCAAATTGCATTGGCCATCTGATCTAACTTCTGGAGGCAGTCAAAATGATCCTTAGAATTCTTCCTACCTTATTCCTGTGCTGAGATACAGGGTGCTCCAACCCTGCAGTAAAATGCTTGATTTCGAATGTGATCGAAACTAATGAAAACATTGTTGGGGAAAAACCTAACGGGAACGGCCTAGCACTAAATTGCGTTGGCCATCTGATCTAACTTCTGGAGGCAGTCAAAATGAGTATTTGAATTCTTCCCTACCTTATTCCTCTGCTGAGATACAGGGTGCTCCAACCCTGCAGTAAAATGCTTCATTTCGAGAGTGATCGAAACTAATGAAAACATTGTAAGGGTAAAACCTAAAGGGAATGGCCTAGCACGAAATTGCATTGGCCATCTGATTTAACTTCTGGAGGCAGTCAAAATGATCCTTAGAAGTCTTCCCTACCTTATTCCTGTGCTGAGATACAGGGTTCTCCAACCCTGCACTAAAATGCTTGATTTCGAGAGTGAGCGAAACTAATGAAAACATTGTTGGGGTAAAACCTAAAGGAAAGGCCTAGCACCAAATTGCATTGGCCATCTGATCTAACTTCTGGAGACAGTCAAAATGATCCTCAGAATTGTTCCCGACTTCTGTACTCCGCTGAGATACAGGGTTCTCAAACCTGCTCTATAATGCTTGATTTCAAGAGTCAGCGAAACTAATGAAAACATTGTTGGGGTAAAACCTAAAGGGAAAGGCCTAGCACCAAATTGCATTGGCCATCTAACCTAAATTCTGGAGGCAGTCAAAATGAGAATTTGAATTCTTCCCTACCTTATTCCTCTGCTCAGATACAGGGTGCTACAACCTCCTGTAAAATACTTGATTTCGAGAGTGGGCGAAACAAATGAAAACATTATTGGGGTAAAACCTAAATGGAAAGGCCTAGCACCAAATTGCATTGGCCATCTGATCTAACTTCTGGAGGCAGTCAAAATGATCCTTAGAATTCTTCCCTACCTTATTCCTGTGCAGAGATACAGGGTGCTCCAACCTGCTGTAAAATGCTTGATTTCGAGAGTGAGCGAAACTAACGAAAACATTGTTGTGGAAAAACATAAAGGGAAAGGCCTAGCACCAAATTGCATTGGCCATCTGATCTAACTTCTGGAGGCAGTCAAAATGATCCTTAGAATTCTTCCCTACCTTATTCCTGTGCTGAGATACAGGGTGCTCTAACCCTGCAGTAAAATGCTTGATTTCGAATGTGATCGAAACTAATGAAAACGTTGAGGTAAAACCTAACGGGAACGGCCTAGCACTAAATTGCATTGTCCATCTGATCTAACTTCTGGAGGCAGTCAAAATGATCCTTAGAATTATTCCCTACCTTATTCCTGTGCTGAGATACAGGGTGCTCAAACCCTGCAGTAAAATGCTTGATTTTGAGAGTGAGCGAAACTAATGAAAACATTGATGGGGTAAAACCTAAAGGGAAAGGCCTAGCACCAAATTGCATTGGCCATCTGATCTAACTTCTGGAGACAGTCAAAATGATCTTTAGAATTCTTCCCTACCTCTTTCCTCTGTTGAGACACAGGGTGCTCTAACCCTGCAGTATAATGCTTGATTTCAAGAGTGAGCGAAACTAATGAAAACATTGTTGGGGTAAAACCTAAAGGGAAAGGCCTAGCACCAAATTGCATTGGCCATCTGATCTAACTTCTGGAGACAGTCAAAATGATCCTCAGAATTCTTCCCTACTTCTGTCCACTGCTGAGATACAAGGTGCTCCAACCTGCTGCATAATGCTTGATTTCAAGAGTGAGCGATACTGATGAAAACATTGTTGGGGTAAAACCTAAAGGGAAAGGCCTAGCACCAAATTGCATTGGCCATCTGATCTAACTTCTGGAGACAGTCAAAATGATCCTTAGAATTCTTCCCTACCTTATTCCTGTGCAGAGATACAGGGTGCTCCAACCTGCTGTAAAATGCTTGATTTCGAGAGTGAGCGAAACTAATGAAAACATTGTTGGGGTAAAACCTAAAGGGAAAGGCCTAGCACCAAATTGCATTGGCCATCTGATCTAACTTCTGGAGACAGTCAAAATCATCCTCAGAATTCTTCCCTACCTCTTTCCTCTGCTGAGATACAGGGTGCTCCAACCCTACAGTAAAATGCTAGATTTCAAGAGTGAGCAAAACTAATTGAAACATTGTTGGGGTAAAACCTAAAGGGAAAGTCCTAGCACCAAATTGCATTGGCCATCTGATCTAACTTCTGGAGGCAGTCAAAATGAGCCTTACAATTCTTCCCTACCTTATTCCTGTGCTGAGATGCAGGGTGATCCATCCCTACAGCAAAATGCTTGATTTCGTGAGTGAGCGAAACTAATGAAAACATTGTTGGGGTAAAACCTAAAGGGAAAGACCTAGCACCAAATTGCATTGGCCATCTGATCTAACTTCTGGAGGCAGTCAAAATGAGTATTTGAATTCTTCCCTACCTTATTCCTGTGCTGAGATACAGGGTGCTCCAACCCTGCAGTAAAATGCTTGATTTTGAGAGTGAGCGAAACTAATGAAAACATTGATGGGGTAAAACCTAAAGGGAAAGGCCTAGCACCAAATTGCATTGGCCATCTGATCTAACTTCTGGAGACAGTCAAAATGAGTATTTGAATTCTTCCCTACCTTATTCCTGTGCTGAGATACAGGGTGCTCCAACCCTGCAGTAAAATGATTGATTTCGAGAGTGAGCAAAACTAATGAAAACATTGTAAGGGTAAAAACCTAAAGGGAAAGGCCTAGCACCAAATTGCATTGGCCATCTGATCTAACTTCTGGAGGCAGTCAAAATGATCCTTAGAATTCTTCCCTACCTTATTCCTGTGCTGAGATACAGGGTGCTCCAACCCTGCAGTAAAATGCTTGATTTCGAAAGTGATTGAAACTAATGAAAACATTGTTGGGGAAAAACCTAACAGGAACGGCCTAGCACTAAATTGCGTTGGCCATCTGATCTAACTTCTGGAGGCAGTCAAAATGATCCTTAGAATTATTCCCTACCTTATTCCTGTGCTGAGATACAGGGTGCTCAAACCCTGCAGTAAAATGCTTCATTTCGAGAGTGATCGAAACTAATGAAAACATTGTAAGTTTAAAACCTAAAGGGAATGGCCTAGCACGAAATTGCATTGGCCATCTGATTTAACTTCTGGAGGCAGTCAAAATGATCCTTAGAAGTCTTCCCTACCTTATTCCTGTGCTGAGATACAGGGTTCTCCAACCCTGCACTAAAATGCTTGATTTCGAGAGTGAGCGAAACTAGTGAAAACATTGTTGGGGTAAAACCTAAAGGGAAAGGCCTAGCACCAAATTGCATTGGCCATCTGATCTAACTTCTGGAGGCAGTCAAAATGATCCTCAGAATTCTTCCCGACTTCTGTACTCCGCTGAGATACAGGGTTCTCAAACCTGCTCTATAATGCTTGATTTCAAGAGTGAGCAAAACTAATGAAAACATTGTTGGGGTAAAACCTAAAGGGAAAGGCCTAGCACCAAATTGCATTGGCCATCTAACCTAAATTCTGGAGGCAGTCAAAATGAGAATTTGAATTCTTCCCTACCTTATTCCTCTGCACAGATACAGGGTGCTACAACCTCCTGTAAAATACTTGATTTCGAGAGTGGGCGAAACAAATGAAAACATTATTGGGGTAAAACCTAAAGGGAAAGGCCTAGCACCAAATTGCATTGGCCATCTGATCTAACTTCTGGAGGCAGTCAAAATGATCCTTAGAATTCTTCCCTACCTTATTCCTGTGCAGAGATACAGGGTGCTCCAACCTGCTGTAAAATGCTTGATTTCGAGAGTGAGCAAAACTAACGAAAACATTGTTGTGGAAAAACTTAAAGGGAAAGGCCTAGCACCAAATTGCATTGGCCATCTGATCTAACTTCTGGAGGCAGTCAAAATGATCCTTAGAATTCTTCCCTACCTTATTCCTGTGCTGAGATACAGGGTGCTCCAACCCTGCAGTAAAATGCTTGATTTCGAATGTGATCGAAACTAATGAAAACATTGTTGGGGTAAAACCCTAACGGGAACGGCCTAGCACTAAATTGCATTGTCCATCTGATCTAACTTCTGGAGGCAGTCAAAATGATCCTTAGAATTATTCCCTACCTTATTCCTGTGCTGAGATACAGGGTGCTCAAACCCTGCAGTAAAATGCTTGATTTTGAGAGTGAGCGAAACTAATGAAAACATTGATGGGGTAAAACCTAAAGGGAAAGGCCTAGCACCAAATTGCATTGGCCATCTGATCTAACTTCTGGAGACAGTCAAAATGATTGTCAGAATTCTTCCCTACCTCTTTCCTCTGTTGAGATACAGGGTGCTCTAACCCTGCAGTATAATGCTTGATTTCAAGAGTGAGCGAAACTAATGAAAACATTGTTGGGGTAAAACCTAAAGGGAAAGGCCTAGCACCAAATTGCATTGGCCATCTGATCGAACTTCTGGAGGACGCCAAAATGATCCTCAGAATTCTTCCCTACTTCTGTCCACTGCTGAGATACAAGGTGCTCCAACCTGCTGCATAATGCTTGATTTCAAGAGTGAGCGATACTGATGAAAACATTGTTGGGGTAAAACCTAAAGGGAAAGGCCTAGCACCAAATTGCATTGGCCATCTGATCTAACTTCTGGAGACAGTCAAAATGATCCTTAGAATTCTTCCCTACCTTATTCCTGTGCAGAGATACAGGGTGCTCCAACCTGCTGTAAAATGCTTGATTTCGAGAGTGAGCGAAACTAATGAAAACATTGTTGGGGTAAAACCTAAAGGGAAAGGCCTAGCACCAAATTGCATTGGCCATCTGATCTAACTTCTGGAGACAGTCAAAATCATCCTCAGAATTCTTCCCTACCTCTTTCCTCTGCTGAGATACAGGGTGCTCAAACCTGCAGTAAAATGCTAGATTTCAAGAGTGAGCAAAACTAATTGAAACATTGTTGGGGTAAAACCTAAAGGGAAAGTCCTAGCACCAAATTGCATTGGCCATCTGATCTAACTTCTGGAGGCAGTCAAAATGAGCCTTACAATTCTTCCCTACCTTATTCCTGTGCTGAGATGCAGGGTGCTCCATCCCTACAGCAAAATGCTTGATTTCGTGAGTGAGCGAAACTAATGAAAACATTGTTGGGGTAAAACCTAAAGGGAAAGGCCTAGCACCAAATTGCATTGGCCATCTGATCTAACTTCTGGAGACAGTCAAAATGATCTTTAGAATTCTTCCCTACCTCTTTCCTCTGTTGAGACACAGGGTGCTCTAACCCTGCAATATAATGCTTGATTTCGTGAGTGAGCGAAACTAATGAAAACATTGTTGGGGTAAAACCTAAAGGGAAAGGCCTAGCACCAAATTGCATTGGCCATCTGATCTAACTTCTGGAGGCCGCCAAAATGATCCTCAGAATTTTTCCCTACTTCTGTCCTCTGCGGAGATACAAGGTGCTCCATCCTGCTGCATAATGCTTGATTTCAAGAGTGAGCGATACTGATGAAAACATTGTTGGGGTAAAACCTAAAGGGAAAGGCCTAGCACCAAATTGCATTGGCCATCTGATCTAACTTCTGGAGACAGTCAAAATGATCCTTAGAATTCTTCCCTACCTTATTTCTGTGCCGAGATACAGGGTGCTCCAACCTGCTGTAAAATGCTTGATTTCGAGAGTGAGCGAAACTAATGAAAACATTGTTGGGGTAAAACCTAAAAGGAAAGGCCTAGCACCAAATTGCATTGGCCATCTGATCTAACTTCTGGAGACAGTCAAAATCATCCTCAGAATTCTTCCCTACCTCTTTCCTCTGCTGAGATACAGGGTGCTCAAACCTGCAGTAAAATGCTAGATTTCAAGAGTGAGCAAAACTAATTGAAACATTGTTGGGGTAAAACCTAAAGGGAAAGGCCTAGCACCAAATTGCATTGGCCATGTGATCTAACTTCTGGAGGCAGTCAAAATGAGTATTTCAATTCTTCGTTACCTTATTCCTGTGCTGAGATACAGGGTGCTTCAACCTGCTATAAAGTGCTTGATTTTGAGAGTGAGCGAAACTAATGAAAACATTATTAGCGTAAAACCTAAAGGGAAAGGCCTAGCACCAAATTGCATTGGCCATCTGATGTAACTTCTGGAGACAGTCATAATGATCTTTAGAATGCTTCCCTACCTCTTTCCTCTGCTGAGATACAGGGTGCTCTAACCCTGCAGTAAAATGCTTGATTTCAAGAGTGAGCGAAACTAATGAAAACATTGTTGGGGTAAAACCTAAAGGAAAGGCCTAGCACCAAATTGCATTGGCCATCTGATCTAACTTCTGGAGACAGTCAAAATGATCCTCAGAATTCTTCCCGACTTCTGTCCTCTGCTGAGATACAGGGTGCTCAAACGTGCTGTATAATGCTTGATTTCAAGAGTGAGCGAAACTAAGGAAAACATTGTTGGGGTAAAACCTAAAGGGAAAGGCCTAGCACCAAATTGCATTGGCCATCTGATCTAACTTCTGGACGCAGTCAAAATGATCCTTAGAATTCTTCCTACCTTATTCCTGTGCTGAGATACAGGGTGCCCCAACGTTCAGTAAAATGCTTGATTTCGAGAGTGAGCGAAACTAATGAAAACATTGTTGAGGTAAAACCTAAAGGGAAAGGCCTAGCACCAAATTGCATTGGCCATCTGATCTAACTTCTGGAGACAGTCAAAATGATCCTTAGAATTCTTCCTACCTTATTCCTGTGCTGAGATACAGGGTGCTCCAACCTGCTGTAAAATGCTTGCTTTCGAGAGTGAGGAAAACTAATGAAAACATTGTTGAGGTAAAACCTAAAGGGAAAGGCCTAGCACCAAATTGCATTGGCCATCTGATCTAACTTCTGGAGGCAGTCAAAATGATCCTAAGTATTCTCCCCTAACTCTTTCCTCTGCTCAGATACAAGGTGCTCCAACCTGCTGTAAAATGCTTGATTTTGAGAGTGAGCGAAACTAATGAAAACATTGTTGGGGTAAAACCTAAAGGGAAAGGCCTAGCACCAAATTGCATTGGCCATCTGATCTAACTTCTGGAGGCAGTCAAAATGATCCTAAGTATTCTCCCCTAACTCTTTCCTCTGCTCAGATACAAGGTGCTCCAACCTGCTGTAAAATGCTTGATTTCGAGAGTGAGAGAAACTAATGAAAACATTGTTGGGGTAAAACCTAAAGGGAAAGGCCTAGCACCAAATTGCATTGGCCATCTGATCTAACTTCCGGAGACAGTCAAACTGAGTATTTGAATTCTTCCCTACCTTATTCCTGTGCAGAGATACAGGGTGCTCCAACCTGCTGTAAAATGCTTGATTTCGAGAGTGAGAGAAACTAATGAAAACATTGTTGGGGTAAAACCTAAAGGGAAAGGCCTAGCACCAAATTGCATTGGCCATCTGATCTAACTTCTGGAGGCAGTCAAAATGATCCTTAGAATTCTTCCCTACTTCTTTCCTCTGCTGAGATACAGGGTGCTCAACCCTGCAGTAAAATGCTTGATTTCGAGAGTGAGCGAAACTAATGAAAACATTGTTGGGGTAAAACCTAAAGGGAAAGGCCTAGCACCAAATTGCATTGGCCATCTGATCTAACTTCTGGAGACAGTCAAAATGATCCTCAGAATTCTTCCCGACTTCTGTACTCCGCTGAGATACAGGGTTCTCAAACCTGCTCTATAATGCTTGATTTCAAGAGTGAGCGAAACTAATGAAAACATTGTTGGGGTAAAACCTAAAGGGAAAGGCCTAGCACCAAATTGCATTGGCCATCTAACCTAAATTCTGGAGGCAGTCAAAATGAGAATTTGAATTCTTCCTACCTTATTCCTCTGCTCAGATACAGGGTGCTACAACCTCCTGTAAAATACTTGATTTCGAGAGTGAGCGAAACAAATGAAAACATTATTGGGGTAAAACCTAAATGGAAAGGCCTAGCACCATAATGCATTGGCCATCTGATCTAACTTCTGGAGGCAGTCAAAATGATCCTTAGAATTCTTCCCTACCTTATTCCTGTGCAGAGATACAGGGTGCTCCAACCTGCTGTAAAATGCTTGATTTCGAGAGTGAGCGAAACTAACGAAAACATTGTTGTGGAAAAACTTAAAGGGAAAGGCCTAGCACCAAATTGCATTGGCCATCTGATCTAACTTCTGGAGGCAGTCAAAATGATCCTTAGAATTCTTCCCTACCTTATTCCTGTGCTGAGATATAGGGTGCTCAAACCCTGCAGTAAAATGCTTGATTTTGAGAGTGAGCGAAACTAATGAAAACATTGTTGGGGTAAAACCTAAAGGGAAAGGCCTAGCACCAAATTGCATTGGCCATCTGATCTAACTTCTGGAGACAGTCAAAATGATCCTTAGAATTCTTCCCTACCTTATTTCTGTGCCGAGATACAGGGTGCTCCAACCTGCTGTAAAATGCTTGATTTCGAGAGTGAGCGAAACTAATGAAAACATTGTTGGGGTAAAACCTAAAAGGAAAGGCCTAGCACCAAATTGCATTGGCCATCTGATCTAACTTCTGGAGACAGTCAAAATCATCCTCAGAATTCTTCCCTACCTCTTTCCTCTGCTGAGATACAGGGTGCTCAAACCTGCAGTAAAATGCTAGATTTCAAGAGTGAGCAAAACTAATTGAAACATTGTTGGGGTAAAACCTAAAGGGAAAGGCCTAGCACCAAATTGCATTGGCCATGTGATCTAACTTCTGGAGGCAGTCAAAATGAGTATTTCAATTCTTCGTTACCTTATTCCTGTGCTGAGATACAGGGTGCTTCAACCTGCTATAAAGTGCTTGATTTTGAGAGTGAGCGAAACTAATGAAAACATTATTAGCGTAAAACCTAAAGGAAAGGCCTAGCACCAAATTGCATTGGCCATCTGATGTAACTTCTGGAGACAGTCATAATGATCTTTAGAATGCTTCCTACCTCTTTCCTCTGCTGAGATACAGGGTGCTCTAACCCTGCAGTAAAATGCTTGATTTCAAGAGTGAGTTTTAAAACTAATGAAAACATTGTTGGGGTAAAACCTAAAGGGAAAGGCCTAGCACCAAATTGCATTGGCCATCTGATCTAACTTCTGGAGACAGTCAAAATGATCCTCAGAACGACTTCTGTCCTCTGCTGAGTACAGGGTGCTCAAACGTGCTGTATAATGCTTGATTTCAAGAGTGAGCGAAACTAAGGAAAACATTGTTGGGGTAAAACCTAAAGGGAAAGGCCTAGCACCAAATTGCATTGGCCATCTGATCTAACTTCTGGAGGCAGTCAAAATGATCCTTAGAATTCTTCCTACCTTATTCCTGTGCTGAGATACAGGTGCCCCAACGTTCAGTAAAATGCTTGATTTCGAGAGTGAGCGAAACTAATGAAAACATTGTTGAGGTAAAACCCTAAAGGGAAAGGCCTAGCACCAAATTGCATTGGCCATCTGATCTAACTTCTGGAGACAGTCAAAATGATCCTTAGAATTCTTCCCTACCTTATTCCTGCTGAGATACAGGGTGCTCCAACCTGCTGTAAAATGTTTGCTTTTCGAGAGTGAGGAAAACTAATGAAAACATTGTTGAGGTAAAACCTAAAGGGAAAGGCTCAGCACCAAATTGCATTGGCCATCTGATCTAACTCTGGAGGCAGTCAAAATGATCCTAAGTATTCTCCCTAACTCTTTCCTCTGCTCAGATACAAGGTGCTCCAACCTGCTGTAAATGCTTGATTTTGAGAGTGAGCGAAACTAATGAAAACATTGTTGGGGTAAAACCTAAAGGGAAAGGCCTAGCACCAAATTGCATTGGCCATCTGATCTAACTTCTGGAGGCAGTCAAAATGATCCTAAGTATTCTCCCCTAACTCTTTCCTCTGCTCAGATACAAGGTGCTCCAACCTGCTGTAAAATGCTTGATTTCGAGAGTGAGAGAAACTAATGAAAACATTGTTGGGGTAAAACCTAAAGGGAAAGGCCTAGCACCAAATTGCATTGGCCATCTGATCTAACTTCTGGAGACAGTCAAACTGAGTATTTGAATTCTTCCCTACCTTATTCCTGTGCAGATACAGGGTGCTCCAACCTGCTGTAAAATGCTTGATTTCGAGAGTGAGAGAAACTAATGAAAACATTGTTGGGGTAAAACCTAAAGGGAAAGGCCTAGCACCAAATTGCATTGGCCATCTGATCTAACTTCTGGAGGCAGTCAAAATGATCCAGAATTCTTCCCTACTTCTTTCCTCTGCTGAGATACAGGGTGCTCAACCCTGCAGTAAAATGCTTGATTTCGAGAGTGAGCGAAACTAATGAAAACATTGTTGGGGTAAAACCTAAAGGGAAAGGCCTAGCACCAAATTGCATTGGCCATCTGATCTAACTTCTGGAGACAGTCAAAATGATCCTCAGAATTCTTCCCGACTTCTGTACTCCGCTGAGATACAGGGTTCTCAAACCTGTCTATAATGCTTGATTTCAAGAGTGAGCGAAACTAATGAAAACATTGTTGGGGTAAAACCTAAAGGGAAAGGCCTAGCACCAAATTGCATTGGCCATCTAACCTAAATTCTGGAGGCAGTCAAAATGAGAATTTGAATTCTTCCTACCTTATTCCTCTGCTCAGATACAGGGTGCTACAACCTCCTGTAAAATACTTGATTTCAGAGTGAGCGAAACAAATGAAAACATTATTGGGGTAAAACCTAAATGGAAAGGCCTAGCACCATAATGCATTGGCCATCTGATCTAACTTCTGGAGGCAGTCAAAATGATCCTTAGAATTCTTCCTACCTTATTCCTGTGCAGAGAGATACAGGGTGCTCCAACCTGCTGTAAAATGCTTGATTTCGAGAGTGAGCGAAACTAAATGAAAACATTGTTGTGGAAAAACTTAAAGGAA